>JANLJB010005507.1:0-11722 GCA_026212285.1 Bursera cuneata
CTCCCTGTGGATTCGATACCTAAAGCTACGCTACAACAACCGCTTAGCCGAAGGTTAATTTTGAGCGTGATCAACACACGTATCCCTAAACTCTAGTCGTAACCTCACGTATCGTCATACGTGATATCCCTCATCCTTAATCCTTTTCACATACACCATTCG
The DNA here is from genome assembly GCA_026212285.1 of Bursera cuneata. NCBI lineage: Eukaryota > Viridiplantae > Streptophyta > Magnoliopsida > Sapindales > Burseraceae > Bursera > Bursera cuneata. The sequence continues at coordinate 163 of JANLJB010005507.1, forward strand.
ACGACACAATCATACGCGTCCGCCCGATTTTCCACCTTACTGAAAATTTTTGTAAAACTGCATACGCGTCCGTAACGTCCCGATCTATCTAATCATCTAATGTACCTATTCGTTCATCACACACAGTCTCTATTCCCTAAGCCACATCAGCAAAGTAAATCATGCATGACAAAACATTACAGAAAAGTATCGTAGAAACTCCTACCTCAATATCCGAACTATAGCTCCTAGACCTCATTCTCTCTCTATTCCTCATCCGTATCATAAATCCATTCGTTCAGGTGATTCTAGATTAGTCCTCAAGGTCGCGGAGTCCAATCATGCAAAACCAGGAACCGGAGGTTAAACAGATATCTTACATATCGGGGGCGTTACCGTAAATTCATAAACCACACATAAACAATCAGGCGAGGGTGAGATTGCTAACCTGAAAACCCTAAGGGGTCCTTACGTCGTCACACGTGACAGGGGGTGAACTGCAACATCCAAAACAGTAGGGGGTGTGCAAGGGGGTGTAACTGCCAAGAGCACAACTGGAGGGGGCCAACTGTAATTAGCCAATGGCAGTCGTGTTTCACGGTTTGTCACCGGAGAACACGATCGGTGGCCGGGAACAGCGAACGGAAGGCACCACCGTGATCATCTCGACGAGGGGGACTTGTCCCGACCATCGGCGACGGCAACCGACAACTGGAGGTAGCAGATCGGTGAACAACGTGGCGTAGACTATCGGGACTTGCTACCGACGATCCAGGCCTGGGACGACCGATCGGAGACCACCTTCGAACTCTTCACGCCGAGACGAAGCAATTGTCACCGGTGTCGGGGGCTGGCGACACTAGAATCGACTGACGACTATTAACATAGGTGAACTGTCCAGGCCTGATCTACGGTGTTTCTGGCACCGGACAGGGAAACGGCCACCACCACGACGATCAGCAGGCCGAGACGATTCCATCGCCACCGGTCATGGCGGCTAACTCACCGAGAATGCGAAGCATTACCACAGACAGCAATGAGCGTGCCTTCTCCGGTAAATGGGGGTGTCTCTACAGTTTTTTGTAACTGCTGGCCACCTTCGCAGTTTATATAGACTTTAGGTTCTGGGGGTGTTTCTGTAATTTTTTAAACCTTCAACAGGTGTGAATCCTGACCCCAAAGTCTCGGCATCTCATCGCCGACTTGTCCTCATCCATATCCCATCAATGTGACCCTCAAAATGTCACGATCGGACACTAAAGACGAAAAACCCACGAACCCACATAAAATTACGTTTTAGTCGACTTTTTTGAAAACTCCCGAAAACCCCTAAACACTCATATACACGATGTCAACACGTCCGTGTCACCCCGTATATGTCATAAATATGTCATATTATGATTTCTAACTTTAAAATCTTTCACTAACACCCCTGAATCACTATTTCTAGAAATCTGGGTTACCACGATCTACCCTCATAAAAATTTCATCCTCGAAATTTCACAACACTGCTCGTTCCCTCACATCCACACCACGGATGGAAACTCTCTCATGCAAAACATCAGAGTGAATGTCCACTTCACTCTAGTCCAACATACGTCTCAGTCCAGAATACGTATCCACGCAACACTCATACGTATAACGTATCATAAATCCCGATAGTCCCAATGACCAATTTCACTCTCATGTCACTTCCGAATCCTCCTTTAGGTCCCAAAACGTGTTAAACCATCACAGAAGTGGCTCTCCTGTCAATCCTGATTCTCACTTTCCTCGGTAATTTTCAGAACCATCCGTAAACTCAACATCACGGTTCCCACCAATACTGATCATCACAAAGAAAACTCATATGGCTCACCATAAAGAGCCCCACAATATGCTATTTCTGACCAATCTAATAGCCCTCATAACACATAATCTAACAATTAGAAGACTAACTCCCCAATCGTTCTGAAAATCTAACCCACATGCTTTCCATATCTCCTCCAGAGCTCGGATAATATGCTCCAGCTGGTCATCCGTATGATGGTGAAAGCAACACTAAACAACATCAACGTGTCTACCACTCGTAGACTGTGCCAAAACCGAGCAAAAAATCTCAGGTCTCAATCCACACTACCAAACCATATCCCGTATGACACTTCAAAATCCTCAAAAATCCTGAAAATTTCAAACGGCGCTGCGCGTAGACTATTATATGCCTCGACGTGGAATCGCGCCCCGGTGTGGAACCAGTTTCACACCTCAGCGTCAACTCTCTGACTTCTAATTCATCTAACATTTTTGCTCCACGCCTCAGCCTAGAATCAGTTTCACGCCTTGATGCAAAACCACGCCCCGGCGTGAAACCAATTTCACGCCTCAGTGCGAACTCAATGACTTCACCTCCCAGTTTCAATTCCCATGCCTATTCCAATTTCCAAACTCAGCTAAATTTTATCTAACTCTCACATAAACAGTCCCACTGCATCCTCTCATGCCATAACCCGTCCAAGGGAGTACTCGTATATACCACACCGCTCAGTCCATGTGGTGGCACCACTAACACAAAAGTTGAAGTCAGTCTGACCTTCAACTCAGGGAAAGCTCACTCTCAAGCTTCATCCCACTCATACCTCACTCCCTTCCGGGTCAATTCAATCATCTAAGCCACTAATCAAGAGCAGTCCTCAACAACCCACTAATCATATTTCACGAGACCCAGGAAACTATGTGCCTCCAACATATTTCCAATCGCTCCGAATCTCATACCATCTCTATCTCAAATAATTTCACATAAATTCTCCTATTGACAACACGTCTCAAGAATTTAATCTTCGTCAACCACAACTCAATCCCAGTATCACTTCTCAACCAAATCACCCCACAGTTTCCAATCCAATCTCAACTCATATTTTCTAACTTTCGCTGCGCTACTCTGATCTCAATCTCTCTCTGAATATGCACACAACCAACATGTGCTTCCAGTTTCTTAACATGCTGTCCACGGGTGACACTACCGTCTACCCACACCAAACTTCTATCATACTATACTCAATGAAACCGCACTAATCCCACATCTAAGCATCTTAAAACGCATGCTCATGAACAACGTATGACTCGAGTTCCTCAACTGAACTCAACCACACGAAATCCAATTGTCATTACTATCGCCTTTTTCCCCCTCAGTTACTCACAAACAAAACAACCTACACTTCTATGGGTTCCACTCAAACACTAACTCAGCATAGCCCCTCAGGCTCTCTATCGCACACCATCCTGTACGTACACACACATTGGCCATTATGGCAACACACCTCACGTCAACACATGATTAACCAATCTCACTCTCTAAGTGTCCATGCAATCAAAAAGGTAAACAATCACTCGATTACCAATTTCAATCCTACACAGTACTATCTAGGTGTTTTTCTTAAATCCTGTATCAGACAGGGCAAATTAAGGCCTAACACCGATCTCAGTCATATACAATCACTAGTGTTCTCCTTAAATCCTGTATCAGACAGGACAAAATAAGGCCTAACACTAGTTCGTCATCATGAGTGTTTTCCTTAAATCCTATATCAGACAGGGCAAATTAAGGCCTAACACTCATCCATAAATCATAAGTGTTTCCTTCAAATCCTAGATCAGCCAAGGCAAAATGAAATCTAACACTGTATCCACAAATCATAAGTGTTTCCTTCAAATCCTGGATCAGCCAGGGCAAAATGAAGTCTAACACTATTGGCTCAACATTCTGATTACCATCCTATCATGTCTCTATACTCTCTCTCATATGCCAACCCTCAACAATCACCCAACCGGGTTCTCATCACAGTCCGGGCATCTCTCTCATCACTCACGTATATCCGAACCCCATCATATGACATTCTCTAAATCATAACTGCAATCGTCGCGTCACATGTTACGCATCTAAGCATCCTAATCTCTAATCTAAATCCACCCTTAGATCCAGCCTCTCAATAGGCTCATCTAAGTATCTGCCACCTCGTCTCACCCACTAGTAGAGACACACACATGGGCACATCTAAGCCTGACATTGATACTACCTGTTACCAATGAATCCCCTTGGGTCCCTCATAATCACATACTGGTACACTAAGGCCTGACATTGTATACGTCTATCACAATGAATCCCCATAAGTCCTAAAATACTAGTCCCTCTAAGGACTAACTCTATAATCATACCATAAGTGTTTTCCCTTAGATCCCGGATCATCACGAGCCCATCTAAGGCTTAACACTCTAACCGATTTATCCTATATCATAGTGGGCTCATAGATCCCTCTCAACTCATCACTAAACTACCGCATACCAGTTGGTCAGTCTGCACATCATTGACAAATCCTCTCGGATCCCTATGTATCGACTAGGCTAATCCGAGGTCCATTCGTACTATCCGTACTCCGATCGTCCATCTCATTACCAACATCCCGTACGGCCTCCCGCACATACGTCTCATTTATCTTATTACTCTTGGATGATACATCGCGAGTCTGACACCTCTTATCACATGTACACTATACGTGTACACCATCCATGCTGCAATGAACTATTAGCAATGACACATTCCTACTGGACACAAGACTCAACTCCCTTTCCTAACCACCATACCCACACCCTAGGTCTATAGTGTTGAGCCCGTGCTCTGATACCACTTGTGGCGACCCGAAACCCCTTATACAGGAATTCTGAGGGCCATTATGTAAATAAACAAAGTAAAATGACTAAATCGTAAATAAAACAGTTTTAATAAAACATTTATACTGAAAATACGTGTTACAAAATTTTTCTTTAAATAATACATAGAAACAACTCACTCATACTACCAAAACATACCCATGACTGTCTGAGATCCTCTACGTGAGCTCTGGACATCTCCGCTAGACTCTTGACCTTGGGTACCTGTGGAGGAAGGGATGAGCAACACAGCTCAGTAGGAATTTCTAACACTATACAGTTCTATAACATTTTATATACATGCATGCATCACACAATTACACACACAAGCATACCTAGTCATACTTTATCCCTCGTACACACTAATAACACTATCATANCATTTTTCGCTCTCAATCGCAACAGTCGTCATACATGCGACACGTCTACTTGAGTTCCGTACTCACGTCGGATACTCCACAATCAATCTGAGGTCCACTCGTATAATCAATACAGTCGTCAAACCTAAAGTGTACGTCCATCATTGTACACCTATATACCGGTACCTATTTCATACTATAACTCCCTTCTACACATCTATAGTCCGTACCGAGCCCACCTCGGTCACACTACCATGTATATATCATCCGGTCCTAAGACCGTTCAATNGACTACCACTAACCCGTACGGTCTCACTTATCCTATGACGTATATTCACATACCACCCGTGTCCTATAAGTCCCATTACTTATGGACATGTTCTCAGACACCCCTCGTGTCTCATCCATCCCACAATACACAAGTACCATATTCCCATGGCATGTTCATCTCCTAACACGTGTACACCTATGTACCATGTCTCACATTCCACATATCCGATCCTCTCACCACCCATCTCATCCATTCCGTAATCCATGGACATACGTGTATCACCCGCGTATTGTCCATTTCATAACCTGTCGGCACACACATATCCCTAAACTCTAGTCGTAACCTCACGTATGATCATACGTGATATCCCTCATCCTTAATCCTTTTCACATACACCATTCGACGACACAATCATTCGCGTCTACCCGATTTCTCACCTTACTGAATATTTTTATAAAACCGTATACACATCCATAACATCCAGATCTATCTAATCGTCTAATGTACCTATTTGTTCATCACACACAGTCTCTACTCCCTAAGCCACATTAGCAAAGTAAATCCATATGCATGACAAAACATTACAGAAAAGTATCGTAGAAACCCCTACCTCGATATCCGAACTAAAACTCCCAGACCTCATTCTCTCTTTATTTCTCATCCATATCATAAATCCATGCGTTCAGGTGATTCTGGATGAGTCCTCAGAGTCGCGGAGTCTAATCATGTAAAACCGAGAACCGGGGGTTAAACGGATATTTTACATATCGGGGGTGTTATCGTAAATCTATAAACCACACATAAACAATCAGATGGGGGTGAGATTGCTAACCTGAAAACCCTTAGGGGTCATTACGTTGTCACATGTGGCAGGGGGTGAACTGCCAACATCCAAAACAATAGGGGGTGTTCAGGGGGTGTAACTGCCAAGAGCACAACCGGAGGGGGCTAACATAATTAGCCAACAGCAGCCATGTTTCACGATTTGTCACCGGAGAACACGATCGGTGGCTGGGAACGGCGAACAGAAGGCACCACCGTGATCGTCTAGATGAGGGGGACTTGTCCCAACCATCGGCGACGACAACCGACAGTGGGAGGTAGCAGATCAACGAACGATGTGGCGTAGACTGTCAGGGCTCACTACCGGTGATCCAGGCCTCGGACGGTCGATCAGAGACCACCTCCAAACTCCTCACGCCGAAATCGATCGATGATCGTTGACGCAAGTGAACTGTCCAGGCCAGATCTATGGCGTTTCTAACACCGGACGGGAAAACGGCCACCACCACGATAATCAGCAGGGCAAGACGACTCCATCGTCACCGGAGACGACAGTGAGCGCGCCTTCTCAAGTGAATGGGGGTGTCTTGGTAATTTTTTGCACCTGCTGGCCTCATTTATAGTTTATATAGACTTTGGGTTTCGGGGGTGTTTCACAATTTTTTAAACCTTCAACGGACGTGAATACCGATCGCAAAGTCTCAGCATCTCATCGCTGACTCGTCCTTATCCATATCCCATCAATGTGACCCTCAAAATGTCACGATCGGGCACTAAAGACGAAAAACTCACGAACCCACGTAAAATTACGTTTTAGTCAACTTATCTGAAAAAATTCATGCTAAAATGCCAATCTAGCAACATTACTTGAAAGAAATTAAAACAAATTAAATAGGAAGTGTAAAACCGTAAAATTATTGGAAAGTTTATAGGATAGCTTTCGAGCCGTAACCCTAACAAAGCATAAGATAGAAATATGAAATGTTTACATCGGATTGAAATTGACGAACTTGATACTATTAACACAGTAAGTCTGACTGATGCAGCTGGTTCAGCAGTAGAACATGGGTTACACATTTGTGAAGGTGAACAAGAAATGCCACCACCAACAGCACATCGAGTTCAGCAACTACTTGCTCCCCTACCCATAAGACCCTCCGCCACTGCCACCACCACCAGCACGTCGGGTTCAGCAGCTGCTTGCTACCCTACCCACAAGACCCTCCACCACTGCCACCCCCAATAGAACATTGAGTTCAGCAGCTGCTTGCTCCCCCACCCACTAGATCATCCGCCATTGCCACCACCAACAATACATCGGGTGAAGGTGAACAAGAAATGTTGCAAAATTAGGTGATTTAGGGATTTTGAGATTTGGGTGATTTAGAGATTTAGAGATTTGGGGATTTTATGATTTAAAAAGAGAGAATAGCAGAGGAGAGAGACAAGAGGGGGACGTGAGTCATTTGTTTAAGCGGGAATAAACTTTTACGACTGATTAGTGGTCACCGTATAATTAAACTTTTGGGGCAGACTTGACAAAACTTTTTGGGGCAGCTTTGTCAAGTCTGCCACAAATGAATGTCGCAAAAGCCCCCTTCTCTTGTAGTGGATTCTCTCATAATTTGATTTTCATTTAAGCAAATTGCATAAATATTATTGGTTATGTATAAGAATGAAATTAGAGAGGGGAGAGAAAAAAAATAAATCTAAAACATGTATACTTATTAAAGTTGATATGTCAAAAAATCTATAAAAATTCAAGAGAGTTTAGATGATTAGAGGGGAATTGCCAAGTAATATGAATTGTTATAGTTGATGCTAAGGGATAATGGATTGATAAATTCTGTAAACTTGTTTCCATTTCGAGATTTTTATATATTTCAACATTTATTTTCTAATTGTTATTAACATTTCAATTAATTTTAGTGCCTATGCTAATGTCTAATTGGTTATGCACTAATTTTATTCTTCATTAAATAAAGAATTATTAGCAACTGAAACAAGCTTGAAAAAGTTGTTGATGCTGAAGAACTTGTTATGAATTGAATACATTATTAGGCTAGCTACCTAGTTGCCCTTTTCTTTAGTTTTGTACGAATACAATATAATCAATAAATTTAATTTTCTTAATTTCTTTCTCTATCCGTCTCTCTCATTTTATCTGATGAAATATAAGTCTATTCTAACAGTTCCATTATATTTTGTAAGTCTTGATTTCGAATCCACTCCCAACATTGAAGAAGTTAGTAGTCAAAATAAAAGGAAGAAAACTAGAGTATCCTTGGTATGAGAGCATTTTAATAAGATTGGAGATGACAAGTGTGCTTGTACATACTATGGGAAGACTTATGTTGGTGATAGTAAGAAACATGGCATGAGAAATTTGCAGAATCATTTAGAAAGATGTCCCTGATGATTCCAACCCAAGGACATGTTAATTAGGCATAAAATTGCAAGAATTCGTGTTAAAAAATTACTTACAATCTCCTTTGCAAATATTGAAATTTGGTCACTCAAAACCTACACACATGTAACAATAATGGATTAGTACTCTTAATCCCTTGGAATTGAATAATCTTGCTAGAGAAATGTGTTATTGAAAACAAAAACACAAAAGAGTAGAGAGGAGCAATTCGGCAAGCTTAGGAGGAGAGAAGATGGTGTGTGTGTTATGTTATGTTATTGTATATAATAAGAAAACATAACACCCTACCTTGGTGTGCATGGTTTACACTTGATTATTCGCAAGATTTAATGCCTAATTTTGGCATCCAAGTAAAATCAAATAATTCCAAATTATTCTAACCAAGTGTAATTCAACCAATTACATGCAAACATATCATCCAAGATATTTTGCCACCAAAGATCAACTAAGTCCAACTAGTTTGATTTGTCTCTCCTTTGTACATGGGCTTGGGTACAAATGCAACATTTACAACCTTTATTAATGAACCCAATCCATGTCAAAGCCCAAAACCAATTAGTGATCCAACCCACTAAATTGGTCCATATATCTTTTAAGCCCATTTGTGAATAGTATACAAAAAATACTATTCACAATATTTACCCTAGGTGAAAAATACTCTCGTAACTCCTATTTCAATTCCTCATGAGGATGTCATCGAAGTACAGCCCACTAGGCATTCAAATATATTGGCCGTAAATTGTCACACACGGACAATCCGCCATCTCAAACACCATGTGCCGAACCCATGATTTACAAGACATGGTTAGTTTCTAGCAAAGCACCAAGCCCCCCAATTATCTGAAAGTGTGCGTAAAGTCACGTAACCTTCGTCAGACGTAGTTCTATGTAATTAAATCCTATATCACATGTCACATAAGGGGTTTAGGGATGGAACGTGTCTTTCCGAACAACATCGAATATTTTAGATCCTCGTTTGTCGTGCGATTCTTTATTATGAGCCGTGATCGAGAACAATTCTCGTCATGCTCTTGCATGCTAGCCGGGCTATAAGTAATCACCGTCGAATCCGGTGTGACATTATCTTCATATATTTGGAGTGTTATGTCCTGTCTTAATATTACACCCACTCCTAAATAAGTCATGGCACGTCCAACGATAAATTCTCTAACTCGGAAGGAGTTATTCACACAAGTGTCAAAGCAAACCGATCTCTAAATGAGATGGTCGTGTAAGTATCAGGTCTAAGGATTACTTACACCTACCCTAAGCGGACCTCCCATAAACACATGTATTACCAGTGGGATTCTGTGTTGGGCCGTGTCCTATGAATATGTTCCCTTATCTAAACGGTTGACAATGTTCCCCTATACACTTGCATAAGTATCCGATACTTAGATGTGAGATGTGTGAGAATCATACTATTATACTTCTATAACCAGTACAAGTGTAATACTAGTCTATCCATACTGCGGATGTCCAGTCTCGACAGTACTTCGACCAGGGTCGTTTTACTGATGTTATGTTTATCGAATCAATTTCTGTCTCATAATCAAATCACTCATTCATCAACATCATATGGACATTCATCATCACATTTTAATGTAATCTAACTACAAATAATGATAAAGAAAGTGTAATTTCCTTTATTACATAAATCAAATGTGTACAATATACAAAGTATATTTATATCGTGATGCTCATGGGCATAGATAGTCTAACAATCTCCCACTTGGCCTAAAGCAAATCACCTTCGTATCTAATACCTAATTTATGTACATGTCGTTCATGCTTCTGCTGAGATAGCACTTTCGTCAGTGGATCAGCAATGTTGTCATCTGATGACACCTTTTCGATCTTGACATCACCTTTGTGTATAATCTCTCTGATCAGGTGATATCGTCTCAAGACATGTTTGGATCTTTGATAAGACCTTGGTTCCTTTGCCTGTGCTATGGCCCTATTGTTGTCACAATACAAAGCAATAGGCTCTGCTGCAGAAGGAACAACGCCAAGTCCTCCAAGGAACTTGCGAATCCAAATAGCCTCTTTCGCTGTTTCAGCGACTGCTATGTACTTAGCTTCCATTGTTGAGTCAGCTACAGTGTCTTGCTTAGAGCTCTTCCAGCTTACTGTACCATTGTTCAAACAGAAAAGATATCTGGACTGAGATCGATGATAATCTCTGTCCGATTGGAAACTTACATCCGTGAAACCATTCATGACCAGTTTTCCATCTCCATATATTAAGAACGCATCCTTAGTTCTCCGCAAGTACTTTAGGATGTTCTTAACAGCAATCCAGTGTGCTTCATCTGGATCGACTTGATATCTGCTACACATGCTCAAAGCATAAGCAACATCGGGCAGCGTACATATCATGGCGTACATGATGGAACCGACAGCGGAAGCATATGGAATCTGGTCTATCTTATTTTTCTCTTCTTTTGTTTTAGGAGACAATTCCTTAGAAAGAGAGATGCCATGTGACATTGGAACGAGTCCTCTCTTGGACCCTTCTATGTTGTATCTCTTCAGTACTTTGTCGATGTACGTGCTTTAGGAAAGCCCCAATAGCCTTCTAGATCTATCCCAGTAGATCTTTATTCCCAGAATATAGGTTGCTTCTCCCAAATATTTCATGGAGAATTTCACTGAGAGCTATGTCTTGACGGATTGCAACATAGGAATGTTATTACCTATAAGCAATATGTCGTCGACATATAAGACTATTAAAGTTACTGCGCTCCCACTTATCTTTTTGTACACACATGAATTATCTTCATTTTGAATGAAGTCAAACTACTTTATAATCTCATCAAAATGTTGATTCCATGTCCTAGAAGCTTGCTTTAATCCATAGATGGATATTTGGAGTTTGTAAACCTTGTTTGCATGTTCTGGACTGATAAAACCATCTGGTTGAGTCATGTAGACATCCTCCAAGAGGTTCCCATTAAGAAATGCGGTCGTAACATCTGATCACGCTCAAAATTAACCTTCGGCTAAGCGGTTGTTGTAGCGTAGCTTTAGGTGTCGAATCCACAGGGAGGAAAA
>JANLJB010005510.1:9120-20748 GCA_026212285.1 Bursera cuneata
GAGGCCACGGCGGCAGCAAGTCAGAGATTATAGGCCGTGGCCTGAATCAAGGGAGGCTGTAGCCTGAGTCAAGGGAGGCCGCGGCAGGCTAGGAGTGGGCTCGGGTAGCATTTGGTTGGGTCGGGTTTGCCCAACCTGACTCAACTCGACAATCCAACAGGTTGACATTAACGGATCCAGTGTTGGATTTGGGTAAAAATGAACTCAACATGAGCAGGTTTGATCGAGTTCGGATCGAATTATTAGGTTAAACGGGTTAGTCAACTTAATTGACTTTAGTAATTCAGTTCGGGTTTTGATGGGATTCGGGTTGGATTTGAATTAATTAATATTTATAATAAATAAAAAATTTATAAATGGTATCGTGATCAAGTATGTAGAGAAATGTAATATCTTCTTCAAAAAAGAGAAAAGTTTATTCAAATTAAGTTAAGAGTTATCAAAGTTATATCTCTCATTGCCATCATCCTTCTCTTTACAAAATATTTTTCTTCCTTTTTCTACAGTTCTTGTCAACTCTCACCATCCAAAATCCAAAGATCCTATTTTTTCCACACGCACATAGAAAGTTTTTACTGAAGAGACGTGTGGATAATATGATATGAGGCCCATCCACTTGAGACTTTTCCCTGCCAGAATTATACGGCTTCCTTAATCAATCGCTAAGAAAATAAAATATATATTACAATTAGAATTCAATTCAAAGGATAACTAGAAGTTGCCATCTTGCCATTGGAGAGCATTTGTCCTAGACTAATGGACTTGTATCATGTTTACACACTACTTTTGATGCTTTCCTGTGATACGTTGTAAGTTAATTGTATGTTGACCAAAAAGACGCCACTTTATTTACTTATTAAATACATCCAAAAATTAGATAATATATATGTATAGGAGGGGGATTTTTGACCCAAAAAAAAAATTGACATAAAACCAAAATCCTTGTCTTTTTTTTTTTTAAATGTCGGTGTTTGGGCCAACCTACGTACATTTTAACCCAAAATCTTATTCATTCATCCACAAAATCCAATTATTAAGATTGAAAGTAAAAAATTACATTTTATAATGTTAAATTATCAATAATATCAACCGTTGAATTTTGTGGATGAATGACTAGAATTTTATGTTCATTAATTTGGAGGGGATATTTTGACACAAATTCATGTATCGCAACATAAAATTAGACACAATTTGTATTTATTTATTCACATAATTCAATAGTTGAGACGATGAATAAGTTGATGTGATTAAATTAACTTTTTGACTTTAATCTCAACCATTTGATTTAGTGAGATTAAGGACTAGAAATTTGTGTTAAGATAATGTATTAAAAAATTATATCAAAAGATTCTATATATATATATAGAGTCAAGCTATTAGGATGTCACATCCCGGAATCCCGTACACAGAAACTTCAAGGGTGACTATATAAATAAATAAAATAAAATATTTATCCTAAGTGTAATTTTATATTTTAGAATAATATATTACTGTCACTTCTACTACATAAATTAAAAAAAAAAAGCATTTTTTTCACTTCTAAACATAGAAATGAAAGGTTTTAGCAATAAGTATGAACAGATTAGAAGCATTATATGAAACAGAACTCAAAATATCGGAAATATCCCATGCATACAAAATCTAATTTTATTTAGCCAGAAGGGGGGAAAAAACCATAACCCAATTATTGAAAATCAATGATAGTTAATATATGCATACATGAACGATCAATATCTTGCATAAAATAAAGTGTGAATCTCCATCAGCCACAAAGAGGAATTTTGTCGACGATTTCAATCTGATTGATCTCCAAACCACAACTGCTGCTTTGGTGGAGGTATTTATCATCAACATTGGCATTGGATTATAGTATCAAAGAAAAAACTACAACCGCAAAAGATCGATCAAGTTGAAGTAATTGTTGGACACAAATTCTAAATCCAAACAAAAGCCCAAACCAGGCCTAAAAAGCTATCAAGTCCATAAATCTTAAGAATTTTTTTTTTTGTTTTTTTATAAGACATATGATAGAAAACTCACGGGCTCAAATCCATTAAGAAGATCCAATCCAAATCTGGTCCAAACCATTAAAGATAGAACTTTCTTTATAGTTGCAAGAGTGCAGACCTACAATAATTTTGTCTCTAATTTGGGTTACCAAATTTTTGCTCAAACATTAATTACAGCAGTACTACCAATTATGGACATCGTATGTACCAATTACTTCTTTAAAAGTGTTCGGATAATTTGTACTGTATTTTAAGAATAATACTATATATTTAACTAATTTATACAACCTGACATAGGAAGATATTGTTAGATGAATAAAAATAATTATAAATTAAAGAGAGATGTAATAAAAATAAAATACTAATTGACACAAACAATTTGATGAAATAAACTAAAAGAGTTCACTTTTTCAAATTCCATTGAATATATACAACTGAAAAAGGAAGCATGCATATTAGCAACTAAAATATGAAAAGCTTTGCATATGATATTCTGTAAACATGAGGAATAACGCTGAATTTTTCACCCAATATGCAATACTCATCCCAGGAAACTACTTTCATCCACTAATATGTCTACTGTCTTTGATTTCTTCTTTGGCCTTCTCATCTTTCTATGCTTTCCTCCTTCAACAATTCTTGCTATCCATCGAGGCTTTTCGGTTAATAATACAGTAGAACCCAGAATCATCCCGAACACCACTCCAAATCCATAACCCATCAATACAGCTTTCCAACCAAATCCATTTTCAGAGACCTCATGATCTTCTAATGGCAAAGATGGTGGCGGCGGCTCAGGGTTACACTCCTTTGTCAGAGGAAATCCACATAATTGCGGATTTCCGCTGAACGAAGTATTTGAGAAAGTATTAAACTGGTTGCCTCCTGGTATTTGTCCCTCAAGTTGGTTGTCTGACAGATCCAAAGTTGAGAGAAATGTCAAAAGCGCTAGTTGCGGAGGAATTTCTCCATCGAGCTTGTTCGAAGAGAAATCCAAGGATTCTAGAGACGTTAAATTCGCCAATGAAGAGGGAATATTGCCTGACAGATTATTATGGGAAAGGTTGAGGAGTCGGAGTGCCTGAAAATTTCCAATCACTTTTGGAATTTTTCCCCGGAATTTATTTTTTGAAAAATCAATTGCGGTGAAAATCTTAAGAATTTTCATTTGCTCAACCACATTCTTCTTTATCACTAACGTCACAGTATCTTCATAATATGTTTCACCCATATACTGTGTTTTATTGGTTTCAGCATCGTGGTCAATTTCCATAAGAGAGTTCATCTTTTCAAAATACCTGGTTGGCAAAGTGCCACTGAAATCGTTGGTTGAGAGATCAAAGATACGCAATTTAGAGAAAGAATCATTATGCAGAGGATCTGGTATCGAACCATGAAATTTATTGTTACGTAGAACAAGTACCTGCAAGTGTGGAAGTTTTACTAACCACGGTGGGAAGGTATCATTTATCTTGTTGTTTCCAAGATCTAGAACTTCCAGATTTGTACAATTGGCCAAAGATAGTGGAACTGGCCCTTCCAATCCATTACCATTGAAGTTAAGGGTCTTCAAATTATTGCCCTTTGGAAATATTCCGGGAACGGAGCCATGGAATTTGTTCTTTCGTAGATCCAACACACGAAGGCTGTTGCTGAAGTTTCCCAGGCACTCAGGAATGGTACCACTCAAGCTATTATTAGAAAGATCAATAACTTCAATAGTACTTGAATTGCAGATCAATTGAGGTATCTCTCCAGTAAAATTATTGCTCGAGACCAAGAAGACTATCATATTAGGTGGCGGAGCTGGAATTGGTCCTTCGAACAAGTTGGAACGAAGGTCAAGGTATTTAAGATTCTTCCAAGGCAATTGCTTTATCCCTGCCAATCAACAAGTTCTAAAATTATCAAGTTTGATCCATGTTGTTTTAAAAATATGAAAAACAGATATAAATTCCCAAGTTTACATTAGCACATTAATAAATTAATATTTCTTTTACTAGTCAAAAAACAAAAATCGAATGAACACTGTAAAATGTGACACACACAGAACACAAACAATCTTACTCTGTTGGTGAAATGAAGTTTAATGCAAAAAAATAAAAAAATTGTGATACACACCAAAGTGATGAAAGTAATCTGAAAAGCAAAGTGCTGGTTAGGGTGTTTTAGAAAACAGTTTTTGAATATAATGTCAAAACTGAACTTCTTTTCTACAAGATTGTATCCATATTAAATCTCAAACGCGAAATTATAGCTTATCCCTTAACTTTACTCTATGGTTCTAAATTAGACTCTCGTAAATTTCAGTATCTTTGCAAACGATTCACATATTATAAATGGAAAATTACAGGAGGGAAAATAAAACAGAAAAGAAAAGTTAATATATAACAAATAATTAGATCTGTGAGCTAGGATACATAAGTATTCAAATCCAAATAGCTATCCCAAATCCAATTCTCATATGCACAGAACCAAAAAATCTAGGAATCTGACTCCTTCGAAAGTTTTAATTACCACTTAAGTCCAACTAGTTGATATGCTTACTTTTATCAAGGAATTGAAGAAGAATTCATCTTACCAGCCGACTTTCGCCCCTCATTTTCAGCTTTGAGAGTTCGATGGTGCTGCTCATGGACATCCCCTGTCAAACTATCATAGATAGCATGAGAAGAAGTAACGCGGTTGGAAGGATCTTCGTGGTCTTGCAGCTTCTTACCCACATCTGAGCTTCCTCTGCAGAAGCTAATATCAATGGTTATAATGGCAAGAAACTGAAAGAAAAGAATCGCAGAAACAACTAGAGAATTCATGGCTACTTTAATTGCTAGCTAATTGCAGTTACAGTTCTAGTGTTAGCCATTAAATACCCATGATTTTAACGTATTCAATTGGCAAACGTGTGGACCGGGAAGTGAATTTGGAAAAGTTGCTCAAGCTTTATTGACCTTATTTGTGTGTATAAGTAGACCTGACTTTCGAAAGTGCTAGGAAATTTCGTAATGGATTAATTAGTCAAGGCTGTAGGTTCCAGTTACGACATCTGTTACATCTTGTGTTTATTGTGGTACACAAATAGATTTGAAATATAAACATTATTCATTAATTTAAAGAAATGTCTAGCTAAAAGTAAGAAGCAAACAAAAAAAATCTTAAAAGGGGCTATTACCAGTCAAACTTACCCTTCACGTTCCGAAGTCAAGGTCAACTGAATGTGTGTCCTGCCCAGTGCCCACTTCGGGTAAGAAATATAAAAACCAGTAATCAAGTAGCATTAAGGGTAACTTTGACTGATAATACTCCCACTTTTATTAGAGTCCCACATGTGTAATTAGGATAATTTACAGGGCCATTTAGTTGCACCAAATCCTTGTGACCCCGTACCTTCACCTCTACGGCTTACTATAAGTGCCCTACGAGCTGATGTCATAATTAAAATGCCTAACTTACCCTTTAGACTTCCAAAACTGCTGGCCACTTTCTTCATTCACCTCCCAATCTCAATAACCTTTAAAGTAATTTCTCAAAACCCAAACACAGTATGATATGATAATTAAAATTAAGACAAGAGTTACCAAGTTATTGTAGCGACCCATATTTTCGAAAATAGTGATTCAGGGGTATAAATAAAAGATTTTAAAGCTTGAAATCATAAAAGTACGTATTTTAAACATATACAGGATGACACGGATATGATGACGTCATGTATATGAGAATTTGGAGATATTTGAGAATTTTCAAAAAATTAGACTAAAAATAATTTCACACGGGCTCGTGGGTTTTTCATCTTTAGTACTTAATCTATGAATTTGGAGAGTCACGTGAGTGGGAAATCGATGGGGATGGATTGGTTTCAAGATATCGGGGTTTCAGAATCGAATTCACCTTAGTGGGAAATAATTTTGAAGGTTTGAGAATTTATGATGGACCCCCAAAGCCCAAAATCTATATAAACAGCGAAGTGGCCCAGAACATTTAGAACTCTACAAAAACATCCCTACTCACCTGAAAATAGTTTTCACTGTCATCGCTGGTGACGCATTGTATTCCCGACGAGTTAGGCCCGGTGGCCAATGGCGATGGAAAGCTCTCGACCTAAGAAGTTCGACGGTGGCCTCTATTCTCCAATCCGACATCGAAATTAGCTGAAACGACGTCGAAAAGATTCACCTACTTCGATCGCGATCTCCCTCCTCCGTCATCAACAACGACTACCACCCATCGAGATTTCCTCCCTCGGCCTGAGGATCCCAGAACTGGTCCCTGTTCAGCCAACCGAGGCCTGGATCACCAGAAATCACTCCAAATGTACTCGCCTACATCGATTTCCGATATACCCCTTCGGACCATCGTCTTCCATCGCTGATGGTTGGGATGAGTCCCTCTCGTCTAGATGATCACAGTGGTGTTCCCCCTTTCCCGTTCTCGACCGTCGATCATGTTCTCCGGCGCGAGAACATGAATCACGCCTTTCAGGATAATGATCAAACAACCCCCTCAGCTTGTAGACTTGGCACCTACAACACCTTTAGGACACCCCTACTATTTTAAAACTTGACAATTTATCCTTCTGTCATGTATTTTGATGTTGGGACCCCCCAAAGGTTTACAGGTTAGCAATCTCACCCCACTTAGTGAATTTCTATTAATTTATAGATTTATAGTAATGCCCCCGAGATATAAAATATCATTTTAACCCCCATTTTTGATTTTGCATGGTTTAGGCTCCGTGACTTTGAGGACTCATCCGGGACCCCTGAGATACATGGACTCATGGTACGGATGAGGAAAAGAGAGAGAAGGAGGTCTAGGAGCGATGATTCGGATATCGAGGTAGGAGTTTCTACGATACTTTTTAATTCCATTTTTTAACATGCATGAGATTTACTTTATTATTATGGCTTAGAGAATAGAAAGTGAATGATTAGCGAATAAGACATTAGATGAATTGATAGATCAGGACGTTACGGGCTCGTGTACGATTTACGAAACATGTATGATTGTGACGCCAAAATGGATCCGATATGGATTATGGATTACGGATATTATGTGTAAGGATACGATTAGAATACAGGTGTTACGTAAGTAACGGTACAATATAAAATGGATAATACGCGAGTGATATGCGTATGACTGTAAGTCATGGAAAGGACGAGATATGAGTGGTGAGACGATTGGATTATAGAACATGAGATACGGTGCACGGATGTATGTGTGGGATGAGATGTATAGGATACGAACATTACGGTACACGTGCGTTACGGGATGGTTGAGACATGGGAGGTGTCTGAGAACCTATTCATGAGTAATGGGACACGTGAGTGCACATATGTAAAGAGATAGGTGAGACATAAATGAACCGTACGTAAGTAAGGCCGTATGGGCTAGTTGTAACGAGTGAGCAGTCACGAGATTACGTATGATAGAGAAGTTGGGTGAAAGTCGGTATGGACTACGGGCATGTAGTAGTCCATTTGAGAGTGATTGGATATGATAGATACATGAGGTATCCGTATAATTATGTGTGCCTGTGGGCGCGATTGGATGGTCAGGTTATGAATGATATGTGAGTGCACGTATGTGATGGTGTGCATGAGACATGAGTGAGATACGTGAGAGAATGAGTATACGATATGTATACGTTTGTGGCATGACAATAGGAACGAAAATGCATGTGTGTGATAATGGACGTACATGTGAGATTTGACACGAGTATGGATCACGTGGATGGACCCCGGATTGTCCTATCTGAGTGCAGAAATCTTATGGGGGTTTATGGTCGATCTTAGATCGCCTAGCTTGGTGCGTAGGGATCTAATTATAATATGGGTCACCTAGCTTTGTGTGCAAGGACCATCAGTCATGGGTCGCCTAGCTTCGTGTACAGGGACTGGTTAGTCGTGGGTCGCCTAGCCTGGTGTGCAGGGACCCATATTACACTAGGTAGCCTTGCTTGTGTGCAGGTATCCAAGTGTTACACGGATTGACTAGTTAGTATACAGTAATCCCAATGATATAGGGTTTGACTAGCTAATATGCGGCAATCCGTTGGTACACGGATTAGTTAGCAGGTAAGCATGATGAGGTGCAGAGTGGTTGTGTTGAGTATCCGGCATGAGTGCAGAACTCATGTGGATGTGTCGCATGTATGATGACAGTCGTGATTGAGATAGGGAAACTTATGATCATGAAATTAGTGTATGTACGTGAGGTAGATTAATGAATTGATATGCTTGTGTGATGCATCCATTTCGTTTAAAATGTTATAGAATTGTATAGAGTATAAATTCCTACTGGGCTGTATTACTCATCTCTTTTTCTACAGGTACCCAAGGTCAGGAGTCTAGCGGCGTAATCCAGAGCTCACATAGAGGATCTCGGACAGTGATGGGTATGTCTGGATAGATTGAGTAAGTCGTTCATGTATTTATTTTATCAGAAAATTTTTTGTAACCCGTGTTTTTCAGTGTAAATATTTTTGGTTAAAACGTTTTATTTAATTTTATTTTATTTATTTACATAGTCACCCCTAGGGTTCCTGTATAAGGGGTTCCAGGTCGTGACAGATATATCTCTCATTGTCATCACCCTTCTCTTTGCAAAATATTTTTCTTCCATATTCTAGGGTTCTTATCAACCCTCCGCATCCAAAATCCAAAGATCCTAGTTTTTCCACACGCACATAGAAAATTTTTAATGAAGAGATGTGTGGATAATATGATATGATACCCATCCACTTGAGACTTTCCCCTACCAAAATTATACGGTTTCCTTAATCAATCGCTAAGAAAATAAAATATATATTACAATTAGAATTCAATTCAAAGGATAACCCGAAGTTGCCATCTTGCTATTGGAGAGCATTTGTCCTAAACTAATGGGCTTTTTCATGTTTAGAGACTACTTTTGATGCTTTCCTGTGATACGTTGTAAGTTAATTGTATGCTGACCAAAAAGACATCACTTTATTTACTTATTAAATACATCCAAATTAGACAATATATGTGTATAGGGAGGGGGATTTTTTATTAAAAAAAAAATTAACATAAAACCAAAATCTTAGTCATTCATTTACAAAATCCAATTTTTAAAAATTATATTTCATAATATTAATTCATCAATCATCTCTGGATTTTGTAAATGAATGACTGGAAATTTGTGTCTAGTTTTATGTTACATATATATATATATATATATATAGGAAGGGATATTTTGACAAAAATTCGACATAAAATTAGATACAAATTTCTATTCATTCATCCACATAATCTAATGGTTGAGACGATGGATAAGTTGATGTGATTAAATTCAACTTTTTGACTTTAATCTCGACAATTTGATTTGGTGAGATTAAGGGCTAGAAATTTGTGTTAAGATGTTGTATTAAAAAATTGTGTCAAAAGATTCACTTTCTATATATATAGACTTAAAACCATACTTAAATTTCTAGTTATTAATGTCATCAATCTATGGTTGAGATAGTTGATAAGTTGACATTACTAAATGAAACTTCTGAACTTGTAAAATCTCAACTATTTGTTGAATGAAATCAATGATCATAAATTTAAATATAATTTTATGTAAAAAAAATTTTAGTCTAAGTATTTCGATCCTATATATATATATAGTAATGCTATATATACAAAGTGATGTGACATCAAGTGAGTGATAAGGTAAATATATGAAAGTCAAAACAATAAANTATTGGTTTATTCACCTCACTGTCACTTAATGCTACATCATTTTGTATATAAGAGTTTATATACATAGTATTACTATATATATATATATTAAGATTTTTTTTTTAATTTCAAAGTATATCAATTCTTACTATATCATCATTATTAAAATAACAATTTTCTGCTATGTACAACATGATCAGTTTGTAATAATGAAGGCTAAAAAAATATAGGCTCCACCGGCCGTTTCAAGCTCAAGCTTTACGTCGCAGGTTTTAGAGTAGCCATGCACAGGCGAACTATACCTTCTTTGGTAGAATTAATACTGAAAATTAAATACCTCAAAATCCGGCATATTTCTTTTTGCGATCATCATGCAATGTGTTACGTCCCATGTGACATAGGGCAAACCAATTATATATATATATATATATATATATATATATGTTTGGTCCGATTAGAAGATCCGAAAAAAAATAAAATCNGATCATCATGCAATGTGTTACGTCCCATGTGACATAGGGCAAACCAATTATATATATATATATATATATATATATATATATATATATATGTTTGGTCCGATTAGAAGATCCGAAAAAAAATAAAATCCTTCAAAACTCTCTTCTAATTAATTATACAAATTAATTAAACCGTTGAAGTCCATAATAGAATTATATATATATAATAAATTTATAATTAATATTTTTTTAAAAAAATTAGTATTACTTAATTAAACCCGTTTTCACTAAACAAAATTTCTGGCTCCATCTTGCATGCAAAGCTTTGTGTCTGAGAAATTAGATGGTTGTAAGATACTAATACGAAAGGAAAACAGGTATAAGTTGATTATCCAATATTTAATTACTATATTGAATAGACAAAGATTTTAAGATGGCAAAGAGTTTGTTGAACGTATTATCTATCTTCGGAAGACGAAGAATATAAAATACAAATCCAAAGAAATTTCCAGTAAATAGAGTTTAGTATAAGTATATATATTTTAGACGGGTCATACATAAATCAAAATCAAATAAATAGTATGAGTAATGTTACACTTAGAACACCTCATGATATAAATCAAATCTTATAAATTGAAGAGGTATTCTAGTATGACTGTCGCATCATCGACCTTAATTAATATTGCTATTTTTAAAAAAATTCATTCCTTCAATCATATAATGTTACATCAATTTGTATAATTGATTTTATATAAAAAAAAATATATGTAAGTAGAATGTTGTTTAACTATATTTGTATTGTTTAAAATCATTTTGAGAAAATTCTAATTGTAAAAGTAAGAAAAAGAGATTTTGTATTTTTTCAATGCTCTCAAGTAATTATGCAACAATAATAGTAAAAATTCGAGTCAAAATTTAATAAGACATACAATTACTAGAATCATTCACACAATAACTATCACAATGAAAATTTGTTATCAAAATGAATGTATAAAATATCAAATTTTGACTCGAATTTTTTATATTTTTGGTTCATAATTAATTGGGTGCATTGAAAAATAGTTTATAAACTAAAGTTTGATTATGTGTGGGTTCGACCAATGACATAGTGGTCGAACCATGATTTTAATCTACTTGAACCATTATTCTCTAAAAATATTATTATTAAAATATCCTTGAAGTTATTTACAAACAAATTAATATAATTCAAACAGAATAATATAAATCTACGCACTTTATATATATACATATGTATATATATGTACATATACATATATATATATATGTATGTATATGTACATATACATATACATATGTATGTATATGTACATATATATATATATATATACATATATATATGTACATACATATATGTATATATATATGTATGTATATGTACATGTACATACATATATATATATATATATATGTATGTATATGTACATGTACATACATATATATACATATATATACACATGT
>JANLJB010005512.1:0-29634 GCA_026212285.1 Bursera cuneata
CGGGGATCTATGGAAGTAAACTAAGCATGGTTGAAGTGATGTTGGAACCGACAATTCTCCAAGTAAGCAACCCTAGAAATATAAGGAAAAAGATAGATGAGTAAGTTGTCCGTAAACGATGTTTCTTACGGCACTAGCTGATGGTTCAATATTCTTACAAGCTTTACACAAATAAGACCAAATGCAACATTTATTATATATTATCATCTTGTTGCTATTGTCAATTAAAAAAATACATTATTTCAATATACCTAGTGTTGCTGTGGTTTTAGCCTCAGTTGCTTAGTATGGAGCTCCCACGCGATCTGCCCTAATGAAATGGATTTGAAAGTGTAAAAAATGAGTATAAGATAGATATGGATTGAAATTCTTTCACCCTTCGTGGGGATGAGATTCAAAACTTTACCTCACACCGCAAATTAATATATTTAATATTAATATAATTTAAATAATAGTGTTAAATTTCTTTAGTTATTCTACCAAAAGAACCCTAACTGCATTATATATAAATCTTATTTGTAGTTTTTGTTCAATTTTTAATAGTAATTGTTTAAATATTATTAGTAATAAACTTTGTCTTTAATTTTAAATAATTATAATTATTGAGTCTAATCTTAATAATTTTTTTTTTTTTGTTTGAAATAGAAAATATTATGAACATAACAAACATTTTATAAATAAAAACTTAAATTAAGCAAAACAGGAAATGGGGATACCCTACCTTGTTGTAACTCCCAGGAACGGGGGATAGGATGAAGATGGTAATACTTACTAAGAGTGAGTGAGTATGGGGATACCCTGCCCCCTGCAATTCTTATGAGTGAGGAATAAGATGGGGATAAAGGTGAAAATACTGACAAAGAGTGAGTACGAGGATGAGAGTTTTACTCTCGAACTGCTCCATCCCATTAACACCCCAACTGATAATGAGTAAGGCAAACACAAATGGGTGTATGAGGCGGGGCTTCTTAGAGAAGATTTCATTACGGAGCAAATGTGGCATGGACTATTCTTTGAAGCTCAGTAGCCCATCCTTTCATCTTGGACCAAGCTCAAACTGCGTGCCCTGATTGAATTAGAGATTTCGGGCCTCAAAACTGGGCCGACCCAAAAATCAGGATTACCACTTATTCATGAAGGAAAAAAGTGGCATGGACTACTCTTTCAAGTTCAGTAGCCCATCTTTTCATCAAGGATCAAGCTGAAAGTGCGCGGCCCTGGTTGAATTTGAGATCTTAGGCCTGACATTTAACTGAGCCGGGCCGAAAAATCAGAATTAAAAGTGAAATACAGGCCAGTTGGACTTGATCCCGCAATCGCCTGTTCAGAAGTCAGACGCCTATCCACTAGGCCATGGATGCTGCTAGTCGGCTGTGAACTTGCTGTTGACTCTCTATAAAACAAAATTGTAGCAACAATATCTCCCTAAATTTAGAAATCATCCACCCAAACAGAGCTACACAATTTTGACCTCTCGAGTGATCAATCAGTCTAAAAGAGTTTCGAATTTCTGTCTGTCAAAGTTATTTTTTCAAATTCAAAAGATTTTTTAATTATAAAACTGTAAAAGTAAAATATTCACGGATCGTACAGCATTCAGGTAATAAAAAAGGAGAATATATTCTTTCAGAAGAAAGTAAATGCTTACTTAGAACTTTTATAGAGAAGCATGCAAGCAACTGAACAAGCAACGACTGATGAGTAACATTCAATCAATAGGTAGCTGCAGTGTTGTTTTCTCCGATTGAGCTTTGCTTGGTCCCTGGATTCCCACACGGCAGTTGACTTTATCAGTTTCTTGCTTTAATGTTTGCAAGTTCATGCTTATCAGCACCATCTCAATTCTCTTAAGAAATCATTCATGACAACTGGTCCGAATGCGATAAAACTCAATGATCGTACAGTGTGACCATCATCTCATCTGTCTCTCTGTGGTCCAATTTCATTGCTTGTTTGTATATTATCACAGATTCCTCCCTATGAAAATAAAATATATTTATATATAAATGATTATATTCCACAGCAAACGTCCCATGCATATATCTATTAGTCTGATATCGACTGGAGTCTGGATGAACTTAACTTGCCCATACAAATGTTATCATAACTATTGAACTATCTAGAAGTTGCGTGTGAAATTTATTAACATCTTTGTATTGGTAGTTTAGTGTTTGACCTAGAGTAGTTTTAGTGGAAAGTGTACCGTCAGTGATTGAATTTGCAGAGTGGTGGACGGGAGTGCATTTATGAAGCTATGTACTTTCATTTTCAAATAAACGAATTGAGTGGCATTTAGAGAGACCATCATGGAAGGACAAGCTAATGTGAAGAAAATAGGCAAAATTTGGTTCTTTGTACTCGAGCAAAGAGGGTATCAGAGCCTTATTTGGTTTTGCTTCTAATTCGTGAAAATATTGAAAGGTACTTCAGTTTTATGAAAATCAGGGCTAAACGTAAGAAAAGATCGATGAATTTTTGCAGTTGCTTTTGGCCTATCCAATCTTGTGTACATAATAAATGATCAGACTGATTAGGGTGAAGAATATCATGTAGAAAGAGAAATCTGGAGAGAAAAATAAGGGACCACTTTCTCATCAGCAATGTCATTATCTGCTCAGTCTGCTTTGTTTGATATATTAATTTTATCAGAAGTCCTGTATATACTTTCTTTCCTGTCGATTGGATCTATGAAAGAAACCAWKTAGGGGARAAACTCTGTTAAATTTTTACAGAACTARYATTTTACAGGYATTAGGAAAAAAAAAAAAGAAAAGATAAAAAAAACGTGAAAGGTCAGTATTAAGTTCAGRTCTCACCTTCTGCAATTTCAATGGTTAGAAGAGTAGTCATAGAAGATAAAATAATATTATTGACAAGTCAAGAACATAAGCAGGAATTATCTCTTTTGGGATTTGAGCATCTATCTAGTTGGACAACTTCTTTAGAAGAGAACATGTTCTTTTATGCTCCTGTTAGGCTTTTGCGGTTATGCCACATTATGCGGTTACTTGGTCTCAATGGAGCTTCAATTTCACTATAACTTTTTATGTCCTTCAAAGTCATATTCACGTTCATGCAAACTGAATAGCAGTTTAACCATTGAGAAGCCAGTTACCAATTATCTTTGGCTACATTTGCCATCCAAGTGAATCAACAGTACACAAATCAGCAGTTGTGTACTTTCAGTGGGGAGGTCAGCTTTACCAATTACCACCATCATCTCTCCTAATCCTCATTGAAAAGTGTGCCAAAGGGAGCAAAGAAACCAAGCATCAGTGTATCATCAGGATATAACAGAAGCTAGGATAACACACTATTGTAGGACCCCAACAATGACCGTAACCCAGTTCACAGTCCCCTGTCAAGTGTCTTTTACACCCACTGACATGCCAGAATTGCTCTCACCGGCAGCCGATAATAAGTGTTTCTTTCTTCTTTCGATATAATTTTTCAGTAATATTTCATTGAAATTGTGTTCTCTGACCACCTAAATTTATCATATGTATTGAAAAAAATTTATATAATTCATTGCTTTGAGACTACGCTATATATTCTGACAAATTTCATGTGATTGTGGGGTTCATATAGTTATTTTTTTCTCCTTCCTTTTGAAGAAAGTGAATTTTAGGGGCAAAGCAAGGCCCCGTTTGCTCCTTTCCCCAAATGGGTCATAGAATAAATTGGTTCATGCACCTCCTCGCAAAAGATCTCTTCAATCTGAGCCCTTCAATTAGTGGGCGAAAGTGCATAGCTGGTTCTTTAAGCTCTGGTCTTATACATCTATTGCTCTGACCTTTCAAGTTAATTTCAATTGAGTTTTCGATTGCTAGATCCGATGGTTAACATGTTTCTGATTGGAGGTAGCCCCACATAATGGGCGGTCACTATCAGATCTCATAAATACAATCATAAATGAGTTTTGAGACTTTTCCATCAGCTTCTGCATGCATGAATAAAATATTTCACACAAGTTGCTATAAAAAGCCTCCCACTTCCAGTAAGCTCGCTGGATTTTTGTCACTTTAAAATCAACTTTTCATCTCCTTATCTCTCTGCACATATCTGATAAAACCCTAATTCTATAATCTATCTCAAGCTCTTCCGCTCAGCTACCCCATCCCTCTGTGCTCTCATCAGCTTTCACTTCCCCATTTCTTCATCTCCAGCTCTCTCTTTGTTTCACCCAACACATAAATAGAAGAACACGACTGTGGCCATCAATGGACTTTGACATGATAAAAGCATCCCAAGAAGATCATCTTGATATGATGTCAGTGATAATGCAGATGGAAAAGCTTCCTGAATTCTGCGAGCCTTTCAACACCTCTCCCACTCCCGCATTGCCCCAAATCCAATTCTCCAATGGAAATGCCCCCACACTATACCAAAGCCCACTTGTTTCTTCTCCTCCTACATTGGCAAATCCATCTTCTTCTCTACCATTTGTGAGCACTCCAATTCAGGAGCCCACGACGCCACCTCTTCAGCCCAATCCCGTTACAGATAGATTATTCAAAAGTGCATTAACATTACCCAACACAGATCTATATCCACCATCTTTAGAGAAAAGAAACTCAATGGCAGCTATGAGAGAGATGATCTTCCGTATAGCTGCAATGCAACCAATCCATATAGACCCCGAATCCATCAAACCTCCAAAAAGAAGGAACGTGAAAATATCAAAGGATCCACAGAGCGTGGCTGCGAGGCATAGAAGGGAAAGGATAAGCGAGAGGATAAGGATACTGCAGAGACTCGTCCCAGGAGGAACCAAAATGGACACAGCTTCCATGTTAGATGAGGCAATACATTACGTGAAATTCTTGAAGAAACAAGTGCAAACTTTGGAGCAAGCAGGTCTTCAAAGGCCAATGGCTACTGTTGGATTTCCAGGAGCAGCTATGACTAATGTGGGTTACTCTCAGTTGGCTAAATCTTGCCAGACTTCTCAAATGGTAGGAAACATGCAGATGTTTAGATAAGAAAGATCAGAGATACAGAAATTGTTTGATATATGTGTTGGCAATCTTGGTGTTTTTTGTTTGTAGTTTTGTAAAGTGTGGATGTTCAGTTATCATTGCTAGTGTCACTTAATTAACAAATCCAGTGTTTGCTTTCTTCAAATGCTTACACTTTTAAGGAGTCTTCTCTCTCCAACAATACGCGCAAACTGCTAAATCTAATCAAATAATTGAAACTTAATCGCCAAAAAAGTTATCAAGTTTTAGTCACGTTGATGAGCACAGCGCAGGCTAGACTTCAGCAAGCTGGATTTTTTGGGTGTGTGCAAAATTAAGTTTTTGCTATATATAATGAACATTGCGATTATATATGTTGGATTGTGATAAGAATTGTTGGTCCGGTACCTCCGTTGTCACTATAGACCTTGCATTTTCTGAGGGTGTAAGGGCAAATCCCTGTGTTATGAATATATTCTGTAATATATTAAGGTTTACAGTTTAAGCTATATATATTGTGTAATATTATGATTATATAGACAAAAAAGTATTTATTCATCCTATTATTTGTTATTGATGTACTGATTTTTTAATAATATATTAATTAAAAAAATGTTTCAATTCACATTATCTCCTATTTGGTTCTTGTTCGGGAATTAATGTCTTCGTTTTGCTTACTCAAAATTTCATGATCACGCTGTTAATTATCCAATGATCAAACCAAGTGATAACCACACAAACAAATCAAATTGAAGGTAGCTAGACGAATTAAATAGTTGTTTGTCTATATATATCCGTACTAATTTTCCCTGTGGCAAGAGGTGAACTTCTTTACGCTTTCGTCTGAGATCTGACACAGGAAAAAAAAGTAGGTGGCCAACTTTTCGCCAAATATCAACAGTCTCCACGGTTGCAGAAGACAGGCGCCATGTTCGTAATTTTCATTTGGAGTTACATATATCTAGATTAGCCAGGAAGCCGACTGAATTGAAAATTTCTTTGCTTAATTATCATTCGTTACCTTTTAATTAAGGAACAGTTATGATCCAATGAGCGTATCTTCCATTAGTATGATAGCTAAGCTAACTTATTTAGTAATTAATAATATTCTCTTGTCTATAAAATGTTTGAAATTTTAAATAATTTATCAAGTCTTCAAGAATAGCATTAAATTGATCGTAAACTATCGATTATCAAGTTATAACTCATGAGTACTCTAAATGATTATCTGTTATATATAGTACAGAACTCGATAAACAACTTAACAAGAATAGAATTAATTATGAATTATATACAAAAAGGATTCAGGAGCTTGCCTAAAAAGGCCGCATGGGATATGTAGTATAATAAAAAAAGAACGATAAATAAATAATACACCCTTTAAAAAAAAAAAAAATTGGTAATTTCATTTGTCTTCTATACACTAAATGAGAAAGAAGATGGTAGGAGGTAGGTTGCCTCCCAAGGCAGGATCGAGTTATAGTAGTGTTCATGTCTCAAGGATCATGCCTCGCAAACATCCATTTTTAAAAAAAAAAAAAAAAAATTATCCCACTATAGTCCAAAGTGGGTATAAAATAATAGCTAAAAAATTACAAATGGTCAATCCATTTAGCAAAAAGACCATGTGAGATATGCCACTAAGGTCCCAACATCCCCACTATGTCTTTTCTTATTACAAAGGGAGAGGCCCTCTTTTATGAATTTTTATAAAATATTTCATATATCTCATCCTACAATATTCATTGTATCCCTCCTGCTCTGACACATTCTATCTAGCTATCTTTCTTTCTATCATTTCATTATTCATATACCCATCTACCTCTTTCTTTTTTAGGATAAGTTCTCATGTTCTTTGTGACAGGATAAAGTGTACACATTCATAGCATTTTAATTACCTTATGCATTCGATGCGACCCAAGTTGGTCCATTGCTTCACAGCTCACCCAAATGTGATCCACCCCTCTAATTGTGTATCTGGGTTATAATGCTTATTACCTTATTCACTTGTTTAATTCCCTCTTGTTGTATCATGGATTTTCCAAGCTAAAATTTTCCTTTTATCTCATTATAAAGAACATGCATACGTCTATATAATGTTCTTCCACTTGATATTTAATTATTATTCCAGAACACACTGTACCTCTTCTTACTGAAATTAAAGTTTTTTACACGTTTAAATTCATTTATGAATAAGGTGTTGGATCTTTAATCCAATGTTGGGCTTATATGTGTTAGGACTGTCAAATAAGATTAAGCCCAATTAAAAGTGATCTGTTAAGGTTTCAGTAATTTGGGTTTTAATGTATCTAATAGGGTGTGGGCCTTTAATGTGTAGAGACCTAAAGGATAATTTCTATTTTTATGATGGGCTAAAGTAGAAATACCAAAAGATAACAAGAAAGTTATCTGTATATATAGTGGTTATGGTCCCCAGGTCACACGTGAAGTTTTCTTTTAATTTCTTTCTTGACATCCCATCATCAGAAAGAATCCTAGAGGAGATATAAAGGGCTCTCTCTCAAAATAAACGTGTTGATCTGGAAGGCCAATCGCACGGCTCAATAAAGCGATTAATCATTATGGATTCAGGTACACTTCCGATTTTATTTGGATCTTTATGAGACATTTATTAACCGTACGGCTCAATAAAACGATTAATCATTATGGATTCAGGTTCGCTTCCGATTTTATTTGTTGATTCTTGATGATTGAATATGAATTGATCTTGGGTTTAAGTGATGGTTTTCATCAAAGTGTTTAATTCAACATAAGGTGCTAGCGTTTTGGTTTGCGTATATTTTCAAAAAGAATATCTGTATAAATTTACTCTATGTGTCAAGATTTATTTTAATGAACTCTGAAAACATACAAATTGTATTACAATTTTTTAATATTATTGATGAATTACAAAACATGTCCTATCTAACTTCTTTGGCTGAAACCCGATAATCATTTTTCTCCAAAGTGTTAAAGAGAGTCGGTAACACAATGCCTTGGTTACTGCACTAAATTTCGGTGAGGTGTGACTATAAATGCAGATACGGTCAAATGAGCTTCAAATGTGAGTTTTATAAATTTGATTTTTATATACAGAAGATGAATAAGGACAATAAAATGGTTGGTTGGTTGGTTGGTTGGTTGGTTGGTTGGATTGATTGGATTCTGGCAAGAGTGCATACTTTAAAGGGGGCAGGTGCAAGCCTTAGATCTACTAATCTCAAAGAAAAATTCTTCCTCGCAATGTCCCATACGCAAGGTGAGATGAACTAGAATGTTATGAGATCTCACTGCTCATAGTTGAATAGAATATATCCAATATTCCATGTTCACTCGATGACCAATTGACCATCCACTTGATTAAAGCTTCATTCTTCAGAATTCTTCTTTGTCACTTCTTAAAATTAATTAACTGGGTCTGAGCAATGGTCTTCACAAGTCATTAACAAGGAAAAGTGCATAGAAATACACTGAGCAGTCTGCCTTATGATCAGATGATTTGATCAGATGCAGTTGGGGCGTTAATAATTAAATTCAAAGCATCCTTGTCAGGTATTCCAATAAAATAGGAAGTACATTCTCATCAAACATGAAATTCACAAAACCAGAAGTCATGACTGCAGGAAATGAATGCTTCTTCCGGAAATTCTCTAAATCTTTTCCTATACTGTAAAATAAAAACAATAACTAGAAGAATTCATCATTTATGCTGTTAGTTATTTATATCATAGTAAAACTTTGCCATCTTATATATTTATCGAGATATGCATGCATGATTATTCATCTTACTATGTTCTTATTTGCTGTGACAATATAACGAGCTGATCAGTACTTCCATCGGCAATTTTCTTCAGTCAGCAAAACCTCAATTATACCCCAAGTGATTGATCTGATTAGTCAGAGTTAAAAATGTTTTACTACAACTATAATCATGAATTGGATCCCATTTCAACTATGAAAACCATAACTATCCCAGTTATGCTATACATATGTCTGTGCACTTTGGAAATTCTTGTTTTTGCTTCCTAATTATTTAGTTGTTAAGGTCCTCAATGTTATTGTTCTTATTAAAGTCAACTGAAATGAATAATAAAAAGATAATTTGAGACTTATTTAAGATTAATTGAAAAGATAATATATCAATTTAAAAGTTATAATAAGAGAAATTTAAAAATAGGATATTCCAAGTTAAAATATGGGGATTGGGGACTACTAAATCCTTTCATTTGACAAAGTAGCAGCTTGGATAACAATTAGCCCATTGGAGCAAATCTGTTAGCGGTGCAAATTGGTGGGCTTTCGTCAGCCTGCAGGCCTGTTTGACATCTATAATTAGTAAGGAGACAAGAAGCCCAATGTCCCATAGACCAGTTTTGTTCAGGGCCTTCAGGCCCATTTTTAGGCAATGCCATACTTTCTCACGAATCCTATCTCATTTCCATGCTCATACTTTTTAAGGCAGATAACCTGTAAATGCAACTTTAATTGACATCTAAATCTATTATTATCAAATGGGTCCATGGCTCTGTACCTGCAAGCTTATCTACGTCAAAAGAAGAGAGAGATTACTTTGGAAATTATTAAAAGTATTTTACTTTGGCATAGAACTACCTTTTTTTTTTTTTTTTTTTTTTTTTTACAAATATANGAACTACCTTTTTTTTTTTTTTTTTTTTTTTTTTTCCAAATATACTATCATGAGTGTCTGTTGACCACAAAACTTGAGGTGGCATATTCATTTCGTTGTAGCCGACCAGTAAGCATCGCATTCACTTGATAGAATAATTCAATGTCTTTGTTTATTCACGGATATTTCTTCTAATTCTCTTTCATTAAGTGGTTTTTCTTTCATTGAGTGGCTGTTGATTTGTCTATTCTATCATTATAATACAACACATGTTGCACGAAAGTATCCCTACCACAATTCATTCCTCATAATTGCAAAAAAAAAAAAAAAAAATCTTTTACAATTGAACATGAATTCGGAATAGTAATAAAATAATACATTTCTCTTCTTTTATTCTAATTTTCATATCTTAACCTTATAGTGATGGTGAAGACAGACCTGAATTTATACGTTTACACATGGCCCCTCGTGTTGCACGACTTGGGCGGGCAAGTTTCGAGAAACGATATCCCAAGATAAGCTAATTAATTAATTAAAGCATAAACACTCAGATCTTTTATATATATTCTTGAATTTTGTCAACATAGAAGACAATTTACTGTTATGCAAAGGATAATGTTTCGCAGAACCAAAGGCCTATAATGTTAATCAAAATTATTGATCTTCATCGCACATTTCTTTTAAAAAACAAAATCGAAACCATGTCAATTCATATGATAGTTAGATAGTAAGTAGATGTGAATACGTATTATCTAGTAATGGAGAGGTTTACTTCAATTATTTATTTTGGTGAGGTCCACCTCATAAATAATTGAGCATTCCCTTGACAAAATTTTCTTTGTCTGGTGCCATTGCTTTGCTTCAACAAGCATATATCAGTAACTGTAGAGACTGACTTAAAGGTACAATTGGAAAAAAAAAAAAAAAAAAAGGAAGTAGATCATTATNTCATTAACTGTAGAGACTGACTTAAAGGTACAATTGGAAAAAAAAAAAAAAAAAAAGGAAGTAGATCATTATAAGCGAACAATTCCTTTCTTTGCATACAAGCCAAAACATAAACATGGCTTGTGACAAAGGTTTCTCCGGTAGTTACATGCTCTTGAAACCCGAGGAAGTGAAATTTTTTGATCTCTTCCATATCTTGTTCTCCAGTGACATTGGCAAAAGGAAATTTGTTGATAGCAGCGAGGGAAGCGAGGAGAGTTTCCGGCGTAGATGGCTCATATTTATCTCCATCTTAGTGCAGAAATTTCTGCTGTTCGTGGCAAAGCCATTGGCGTGCATTGGGGCGGGGATCGAGTTTTTTGTCAACCTCCTGTCTAGCAATCGTAACCTTGGTGTGCTCTTGCTTAATATAATACAAGGTCAGTTTGGCTTCATCTTCACACTTCATGTAATTAAACATTATAGAGACAGAGAGAGTAGATTTGCTGCTGCTTGAGATTTGTATCTTCCACTGACAAATATGCACTAAATCATTTCCATATATATATATATATATATATATTTGTACGCATATACAAACATTGATTTTACAAGTTTGATTAATTATTAGTTAGTGCAAGCATTTGATTAACTCTGAACGCCTGATCTCATTCATTTTAAAGGAGTTGTTGAGTATAGATGTGCATTTATCATGTATGAGCTAGAGAGACACAGATCAGTTTCACGATGTTTTATAATTCTGAGACTTAGAACTCCTGTCAAACTGCCATCTGGCATATTAATGCATCTCTAGTTCTATTTAGAGTTTGGAAGCAGTTTGCTTTTCCTATTTGGGCTAAAGTTATTAGTTTTTGTCTTTTAAAAATAGTCTAGCTGATAGTTATCGCATATCAGAAGATAGTTAAAGATATTGTGTATATTTTGCTTTGGGGAAGAACTTGTACATCTCTAGCTTGAGTCACTTCTACACAAAGAAAAAACTGACAAAGAAGATTAAAATTACTTGAAAGCATCAGTAATAACTTGGTAGGACCAGAGTGTTGTATCTTCTAATTGCTAGGAAGCAATTATATGTGGGGGAGCTCGTGTATTGGTAAGCATAATTACAAGAAATTATGATAGCCTATAAAAGTTATAACGCGGAAGTCGCCAGTATCTCTAGCTAAGATTAGTGTCTTGCGTAAAGCATTTTCTGTGTCTTACAACTGGCCCATCAACGTCCTCTTCCAGTTCAAAAGCGAGTAT
This sequence comes from Bursera cuneata, assembly GCA_026212285.1. Classification (NCBI taxonomy): domain Eukaryota; kingdom Viridiplantae; phylum Streptophyta; class Magnoliopsida; order Sapindales; family Burseraceae; genus Bursera; species Bursera cuneata. The sequence continues at coordinate 11,779 of JANLJB010005512.1, forward strand.
TACTGTAGAGCAGCGTCGATGATTCCACTGCGAGGTTATTCGTAGGCAAGAAAATTAAGTAATAGACACGGGAATTGATTGTGCTTCATAAAAAACGTAAAAAAGAATGGGGTATTTACTCTTGACTCCGTTAGATTTTAAAGAAAAGATCAATATTCACGTAACCAAAATTAACACAAACTCTCTAAAAATTTAATTTCTGCTAACTATATTTAACGGTGATACAATAAAAATTTAGGATAAATACATAAACATTCCTATGATATACCAAAAAATAAAAAACTTAATCCCTTAATTATAAAATAATATAAAGACTTTATTTTTTATAATCATTTGAAACTAATTAATATTTTGAGGGTATTATCGATATTTTATTTACTAAAGTAATATAAAATATTTAAGAATTAATAAAAATTTAGAAAAGTGATTTACAAATATTATAAGAATTTACAAAAAAATAACAAAAATATATTTCATTTACTAGATAATATTTATAAATTTAAATAAATTAGTGAATTAAGCCAATAAATTATTTTGTAAAAACTAAATAATTTTACTAAATATTTAAATAACAAAAATATATTTCATTTACTAAATAATTTTAGTAAATTGAGCAAGTAAATTATTTTATAAAAATTAAATAATTTTAGTAAGTGAAATTATTTAGTAAATTTTTTAAATTTACAGAAATCATTTAGTGTATGAAATATATCTTTATTACTTATGTAAATTTTTATTAATTTATAAATATATTATTTTAGTTAAATAAATAAAATATCGATAATGCTCTTATAATGTTAATTAGTTTTAGAGGATTATAAAAAATTGGATTTTTATGTTACATTATAATTAAGGAGGTGAATTTTTTTTTTTTTTTTTTGGTATATCATAGAGATGTTTATGTATTTATTTTACATTTTTACAGTAGTACGGTTAAATATAATGAATAAAAATCAAATTTTTAAAGGGTTTGTGTTAGTTTTGATTCAGTGAAATGTCGATTTTTTCTTTAAAATTTAATGGGGTTGAAAGTAAATACCCCTAAAAAGAATTCTTCAACATAGAAAAATTCCTCATTAACCATAACCAAGAAGATATTTTACGAAAACAAACCGGATTTTTGATAACGGTCAATCCAAGAACGGCCTATTTAGATAAATGTAATAATGAATAGATTTTTTGTTCCACAGTAGAAATTTAAACTTATATTATGCAGAGGTTTAGCGCTTTGCACTTTGCAGGGAAGGTGATCAAACCGGACAAAAAATCCGCAAATTTCATATCGTTTATAGGAAATTTAGACAAGCGAGTGAAACTGGACAGCAGCATCAAACACGGAGATGGCAGATATTTTGCTACATTATCTATGATGGCATCTAAAGCAGCATATGAGAACGTAGAATACATCAAAACTACAGTTGAGGATCACTGGAAGGTACGTATAATAATTTAATTAATGAATTATTTACAATTTGCTCAAATTATATATATGTAATCAACTCTTGTATCAAATTTTTAAGCGTTTGTGATACTTTGCAGATGGAGTACTTGGGGTTTAATGACTACTGGAATGGTACATAATAAGCAACTGCTAGCTGCTTAATATTTTGTTAATTGGAAAAAGTAACAATTGAATAAAGTTATAAAATTGCTTGATTGGCAGATTATCAAGATAAGGCCACAACACAAGTCTTCTTGCTCTATGACAGAAGTAACGACCATGATACAATAGTTGTGTCTTTTAGAGGTACAGAGCCCTTTGATGCAGATGCATGGTGCTCAGACTTTGACATCTCTTGGTATGATATCGATGGCGTGGGAAAGATGCATGGCGGCTTCATGAAGGCTCTAGGCTTACAAAAGAATAGAGGATGGCCTAAACATGTCAGTAAGCAAGAAGATAAACGCCCGGAGCCATTAGCTTATTATGCAATTAGGGAGAAGTTAACAGAACTTTTGCGCACAAATGATCGAGCAAAATATATATTGACGGGTCACAGCTTAGGAGGGGCACTAGCAGTTCTCTTTCCAGCAATTTTGATACTGCACGAGGAGAAACTGTTGTTGGAAAGATTGGAAGGGATCTATACATTTGGGCAACCAAGGGTAGGAGATGAGAAATTTGGGCAGTTCATGGAAATGAAGTTGAAAGAGCATAGAGTTCGATACTTTAGATTTGTTTATAGTAATGACATGGTGGCAAGGTTGCCTTATGATGATTCTGATCTCATGTTCAAGCACTTTGGGACCTGCATCTACTACAATCGCCACTATAAAGGAAAGGTTAGCAACAATCATTACTCTAGCTTTTATCAATATCATAAACGCATAAAAGCCAGTACTGAAAAACAAGTTTAAATTGCATCCGTAATATAAAATTATTATAATAAAATTGAGATAATATCGATAACTACCTTTACTGTTTCTAATACGGATGGTGTTGATTCACTGCAATTTTTGAGAGCTTCTTGTGTTGCTTTCCTATTTTTCATTTATTTATTTATTTATTATGATGGTTTGATTTATAGATTAGGAATTGTAAGAATGAAAAGTCTATTTTCTCCCTCTATGTTAGTTGATTGATTTCAGGTAATTTTAGAGGTCTCATTGATGAAGTGACAAACTTGATAGGTGGCTGATATTAAGCCAAATCTCAAGGATATTTGATGATTTTACCCATAAAAAAATAACAATATTAGAGTAAATTCTTATTGATTCTTATTTTAAAAAGTTTGTAAAATTATGAAAAGTAATTAAAATTATAAGGCAATTTGAAAAAGAATAGTATTTTAAAAAAACTTAAATACCATGATTATAAATAGATAGATTTTTTTTTTGTTGTCACGCGTTGAAGATCAATAACTTGAGACAAAAAAAAAAAAATTATGCTATTGAACGTAAAAGACCAAAAGTAAAAAAGAGTTGTCGATTTGACGGTTTATAGTTGTAACATTATGTAAATGTGATTATTTTAAAAAAATCCTCTTTAATTTCTTTATTTCTAAAAAATTAACCCAAAAGTTTTCCAAATTACTAATGTGATAATGCACTTATTTATAATAAAAGTTATCATATCATGTCACGTAGATACAAGGTTTAACAAGCTAGTCATATCAACAATAATTGAATTTTTAAATTAAGCAAGTTATTTTAATTATATTCTATTTATGCGGCTGTGTATGTATGAAGACATAGTTTTGAACATCTCTTATAGCTTTCCAACCACCATATCAAGAAGTCAGATCAGATTTCATATTATAGCTAAGCACTATATATTGAAATTATTATATTTGTAGAGAAGATCATATAATTGAGCAACTGCAGATGACAACTCATTTGCATGCAAATTTCATTACTTTAACGCAGGTTGTTCCAGAGGAACCAAACAAGAACTACTTCTCGCCTCTCAGGACGATTCCGATGATGATAATTGCACTTTTGGAACTGGTAAGAAGCTTCACTATTTCGTACACAAAGGGACCAGACTATAGAGAAGGCTGGTTCCTCAAGTTGTTTAGACTAATCGGATTGGTAACGCCAGGGGTATCGGCTCACTCTACTCAAGATTATGTGAACGCTGCCCGCTTGGGCTCTTCCGATGTGTTTCTTCCACCGCAAGATGAGATCCCTTAACGGTGTCGATTAAGTACTCGTGTGCTGTAACTCATGTTCAATGTTAACTGTCATGTAATGTTGATAGCAGTACTATTATGTAATTAAGTCTTTTGCTTCATTAAATTCCAGGAATTTGAATTAGGTCTGCTATCATATAAGGAATATATTTACTTGAGCCTTATAGCTTTTGAGTTGAATGGCACTTTGGTTCCAAAGTGGTATCAGAATTCCAAGTTTTGAACTCCCGGGATGTTAAGAGTAATAAATGTGTAAGTTTGTGTGTGCCCAAAAAGGGGTGCTAACGTACGAAACGTGGTAGAACTAAAGGATTAAAATATATATTCACATAATAACTATAATTTTTGTATCAATAGTACCTAAGAATATTATTTGTGCTTAATCATTCATACATATAGGCTTGCATAATGTATACATCAATTAATATGTTTAATTAATAGGGTTCAAACTGAAAGTGATAGTTCTCGAGACTTCGGCCAAACTTAATTAAATGTGAACAAATTTGGTCAATGTTCTAATGCTAATCATGGCTTGACGCAGACTCAGACTTTAAGCAGTTGACCAACTGTTTCCAATCCAAACCTAATTTTTAGAAAGTTAAGACATGATTTCAAATATTAGTATAATATAATATAGGTGGAAATCTCATAATTTATCACAAACAGTTAAAAATCGTTTCAATTTAAAACTGTTTTTATTTGGTAAATATCAATTTGACATTGAATAGAAAGTAACCACATCATTTATTAAAAAAAATTATTTTATTTTTTATTTTTATTCATCTAATAATATAGTATTATTGAATTTATAAACATTTGTTTTGTTTATGAAAACGAAGACTTGCAAAACACCCAAACTTTTCTTTTAATCGTATAATATTCCAACACCAGAAATATTTGGATTGGTCTTATGAATCTTATCCAAAGGTTTTCAAAGTACTTTTTTAAAGATGCACCTTAGATCCTGAAAATAAGCAAGATTGATAATAAACAAGCTCCCAAAAACCTGTAAACAATCCCTAATCACTGTGCGATGATAAAATTATAATTTTGTAAGCCTTTCTAGTCAACTCTACTCGTGGCAGAATGCATAGATTTTCTTTTGCGCTCAAGCCAAGGGGAATATTGTAATGATTTATATGCGCATGCGGAGTAATTGCTTTATTGTTTTATCCGTAGATTCACACTAAGTTAATCAAAGTCATCCAGCGCATTAGAAGGTGAGTTGCCCATTTTGAAACCGAGTCAAATGAAGCAAAAAGAGATCAGGGAAAAGATACGATGCCCTCCATTGTCATCTACCAAAAGAAGAAGATGGTATAATATGCCGTCTCACTAGCGGACTCAGAATTTTTATGTGAGAAAGGAGTTTATTAAAAAATATAAGGATGAGTACAACTATATAAACGAATATATGATTTCAATTTAAAAGTTATTTTTAAAATTTTTATAATTATTTTCAAAATATTATTTTCTAATATGTATTTCTTTTTGTCCGAAAGGACTGCAAATCAATAATAAAAAGTGTCAACCAAATTATTTTTTTAATGATGTTTGCTAATTTTTTACTCTAATCATTACAAATAAATCAAAATTACAGAGACAAACATGGAGTAAATAACATATATAATTCATTAAAAATTATTTATAAAAAAAGTTAACAAGTTATTTATTAACGTTTACTAACAATTCTTCAAATTTGTATTCTTTTAGTCAAACTTGATTGATTAATTTACAAAATAGAAAAAAATATGATTTATAAAATAAAATAACAAAATTAAAATATAATAGAAACTTAAATGGTTATAAAATGTAATATAGGTTTCTTAATTATATTATCTAGATTTAAAAAAAGTTATGTATGTTATTAGAGTTAAAAGAGGTCGGGTACTCAATGTTACTATGATAATAATTTAGAAAAACAAAAGACAATATGTAAAAATAATGTTTTTTCTAGGGATGTCATAGTAATATATGGAAAATAAAAGGGTAAAATAAAATCTTTAATTCTTAGAGGGGCACGGCCCCTGGCTCCCTTCTTGGATATGCCGTCTGGTCAATTAAATTAATAAGCATGTGAAACTTGCCTCTTGAATTCTAAAGCCAAGATAACTTGTTATTCAATTAAAATATAAGTCAAGTCATCGGAGCTCTTTCGCTAGCCTTAATTTCTCAGCAATTTCCCTTCCTTATTGTCAAGATGTAAGACGGCTATATTCATCTATATATGTGTGTGTTGCTTTAGTCTTGAATTGCATCCAAGAATATACTAATTTCTTCTATATTTCATTAATTATTTTCTACATGCAAGCCATGGCTGGTGAATGTGACAAGAGTTTCTCCTCCAGTTACCTACTCTTGAAGCCTGAAAAGGTGGATTTCTTCGACGTCCTTCGTGTCTTGTTTTCCAGTGACATAGAGAAGAGGAAATTTTTGGATAGCTCTAACCAGGAAGAGGAAGATTTTAATCAAAGGTGGATGATATTTGTCTCCATTGTGGCTCAGAAGTTTCTGCTTTCTATGGCCAAGCCATTGTCAATTACTGGTTCAGCGACTGAGTCCTTTCTGAACCTTCTGTCAAGTAATCGCAATCTCGGTGTGCTCTTGCTAAACTTCTTTCGAGGTCAGTTTGGTGTCTCATTTATTTTTCTGATTTTTTGACAATTTGACATTCTCATATTGAATATATGCATGGTTTTTATACCACGTCACTGGTATCCATGGCCTAAATTCAGAATCTCGCAATCACTTGATCTGAAGCCTTTGCGAGTGAGTGTGCAAGAGAGAAAGAGAGTCGCCATTAAACATATGGAGAAAAATTAATTACGCATAAATTGATACCCAAAACTACTCTTATCATATAATTTTGATAACCTAAGCTTCATTAACATCTAACAATGTCTATCTAAAGTTTTGAATGGAAATAATAATCTTCTGTGATCACACAAATAGTTCACCGACAAAATCTAGTTGTTTGAGTACTGATTACTTGTATTTGAGAATGACGTAAAGTTAGAAATTCACCGGCAGGCAAATCCAAAGGCAGAAAGGCAAAATAAAGTAAAATGTAGTAGGTAAGACTCTAAGGTTAGGTTTCGCGTCCAATCAATAACTTTTTATAGAAAATTATATCCCTATATTATTAGTTAAAGATAAGATAATACATATACAAAGGTTGATGTATTGCAGGTCTGTTACCTAATCAGGGAGCTTTTCATTTAATCTCATATATAATTAGTATTCGCTTAGCTGGAGGATTGACTTATAATTTATATATGGGTCCAACTAGGTGGGAGCACTAGTATAGAGTCATGTGCGCAAGCATCATAATATATATTTTCTAATGGGTCACCATTGTTTGTGGAAAGGAAAATAAAAAACTTCCGAGTAGTACATTCGAGACCAGCTCACCTCTATCCTTTTCTAGCATGTGATGTGTGTCTGTCTCGAACGAAATGCTCCAAAAGACACACGCCCTTATATGTAACTTTTGCCGCCTGTGGACTCCATTTAATTGTCACTGAGGCACTCACAATTGATTCTATGATGATCTCGATTATTCAGTTAACACAACTATTTAAGGCTCAGCTAGCCAAGAAGCAAAGGAATTCATATTGTAATAAATCTAATTTCAATTTTCCGGATCAATTAAGTTAAATGGAGATGCGAAAATATTTGTAGGGGAGGTGGTAATGCCAGATAAAAACTCAGCATCTTTCTTATCTTTTATTGGGAATGTGGACAAGCGAGTGGAGTTGGACAGTAGCATCGAGCATGGAGATGAAAGGTACTATGCGGCATTGTCCATGATGGCATGCAAAACATCATATGAGAACAAAGCCTATATCGAAAAGACCGTCAGAGATCACTGGAAGGTATAAATCAATTGCAAATCTTCCCTTGTGCCTAACAAATATGCTGTCCATTTACCTTTTAGTAGAATCTAAACGTGCTTCTTTTCAATATATAGCCTGGGCTCTCTTGACAGAAAAGCCTATCTTATCGAATATTTAGTAATATTATCTTACTTAAATTTCATTTGTAAAATGTTATGTTCTTGTGCAGATGGAATTCTTGGGATCTTATGATTATTGGAACGGTAAGAAAGCAATCTACTATAGCCTGTTTCATACTTTTTGAGAAATGATTAATATATATAATTATATTCCTTTACTTAATTTGGCAGCTTATCAAGAAAAAGCCACAACACAAGCTTTTATGCTTTATGACAAAAAGGATGATCAGGATACTATTGTGGTGTCCTTTAGAGGTACTGAAACCTTTGATGCAGACGCATGGTGTTCTGACTTTGATATCTCTTGGTATGAAATCGATGGCATAGGGAAGATTCATGGCGGTTTTATGAAGGCTCTGGGCTTGCAAAAGAAAAAAGGTTGGCCCAAAGATATCAATTATCAGCAAGACAAAGCGCCCGCATACTATGCAATCAGGAATAGGTTAAGAGAACTACTGAAAGAAAATGATAGAGCAAAATACGTAGTAACAGGCCACAGTTTAGGTGGAGCAATGGCAATCCTCTTTGCCGCAATTCTGGCATTGCATGACGAGGCAGAGTTACTGAAGAGATTGGAGGGAGTCTATACATTTGGTCAGCCCAGGGTTGGGGATAAGAAGTTTGTGAAGTTTATGCAAGGGGAGTTAAAGGAGCACAACATCAAATACTTTAGGTTCGTTTACGGTTACGATATTGTGCCAAGGTTGCCTTTTGATAACTCAGAACTTCTGTTCAAGCACTTTGGGAAGTGCCTCTACTTCAACTACCTCTATGAAGGGAAGGTAAGCATTTCTCTTCTTTCAATATACGTATGCGCGTAATAAAGTCATTAAATTCCAACAAGGAAAAAAAATCTAAAATATAATTTGACTTTGTCAGTGCGATACTCTAAAATTCATGCACACTCATGGTGCTTTTGACGCAGGAAGTTGCAGAAGAACCAAACAAGAACTACTTCTCACCATTAAAGACAATACCTATGATGTTTAATGCAGTGCGGGAGTTGATAAGAAGCTTCACTTTACCGCGCACGAAGGGTTCGGACTACAAAGAAGGCGGTTTGCTCAGAGTTTTTAGGGTAATTGGGTTGATAATGCCTGGTATATCAGCTCATTCTACCCAAGATTACGTCAACTCTACGCGGCTGGGGTCCTGCGATGTGTTCTCCCACCCCAAGAGACTGTAATCCACCAAAGTGATCACTTTAGTGATTAGTGATTACCCATTTAGAAAATTTGAATAAGGTTTAGGACCTCGAGTGTTTTGCATATTTTATTAAAATTAACTTTTGAGCGATCAAGTCTTTCAAAAAACATCAGTTAAATAGCGTCCTTCTTTTGATTTCTTGTCGATCCCATGGCGTGATCATGAATGAAATATTTTAAGTTGACTTGTATTATATATTAATTTGATCACTATTTAGCATATTCATATTGTTATCCAAATTAACCCTACCAATTCCATTAATTAATTGGGTTTACTAGCTAAAGCAAGTCTTTGTTAAACATATTTTGACCGTGAGAATTGGCCGCCAATCCGCCGTCAAACACGAGTATTGAATTCTAAATAATTATGAGCTCAGCCTGAATTCATTAGGAGTATTTAGGACAATGATTAATTTCACAATTGTATTATTATTAAAGAAAATGTTATAATCTTAATATATAATTAAAATTATCTATACAGAATGAAAATAGTATATAATAATCAACCATCGTAATCACATAATACATCCTAATTGTTTGAACTGATCATAAAATAAACAATCAAAATCAAGTTATGATCGAGTGTCTGCTGACTGCTGATGTACATAATTGGCGCCAAATCATTCAGTTGTAACAACTGTACATATAATAGGTTGCCGGCAATTACCAATGAAAACGTGGATCACTGTTTTCAATTTTTCTCCTGCTCTAAGCAAAGAATTAAAAGCTTGAGAGTTGAGACTATCTCACCGCTTACCAGACTCTAAGGACTTATTCTGAATGTTATGACCTAAAAAAAAACTCATTGGATTTTAGAATCTTACTATGCTAAAACTTTAAAGCATGTACAACAGTGCAAGAAAAGGATTTATTATATTTTAATCAACGGACATGAGTAATCGTAAGTGATTCTCAAATCGTGTTATATATATATATATATGGATGATCGTTATGATAAATCCAAGCTCCGTCACTGTCTCTGACCCATCCCCGAGCCAAACGGGGGCCCATCCCAATAGGGATTTTTGACACCGTTATATGTGGTTACTACAATACCCAAATTAAAACAATTCCATATCAATTAAAATAAAAATAATCTATATTTTGATAGTTAGATTCACTTCATCTAACTAAATTAGCTTAGAATTAGATCCTCGTGGCTTAATATACGTTTTGTGAATGCATTCTTGTGACACCCGCGGAAAATGCCATGGCTGCCTTTCCCTCAATATCTAAGAAAGAGTAATCACCGAGGAAGAACAGTAGCAGGAGTAACCGTGTCCCATCCTCACTTGAGAGCAGTTTGACCTAGGTCAAACTAACATAAGAAGCAATGGCGATTTCAACTTTCATTGAGTTCAACAGGAGCATGTAATAAGGGCTCATGTCATCGAAGAAGAAGAGACTATAAATAGCCTGCTACAGGTCAAAATCAGGTAAGAGAACAAAAAACTCCCTACAGTATTCATCTTCTTTTTAGGAAGCTTTTGAGGAAAACGTTCAAAAGTTAAAAGCTTCTATCCACTAAACACATTCTCATCGTCTTTTTCAAGGTTAATGATATTCAACTACCTTAAAGCCACATTGAAGAGTACATGTGAATCATTCCCCGAACATATAGATATCTACCATTAGCATTAATTCCATCAAACCTCGCCTCCAATCTTTGCTCCCAACTTGCCTTTATTACTGCAAGCATATCCCAACTGACAGAGGTCATTCCACTTCTCGTCTGTTTCCACTTCAAAAACACTTATTAAAAGTGCATATATAGCAAACCCAGTTTCACTATAAGAAAAATCTAACTGACCCGAGTGTCGAAGGGTTATCGCTGGTGAAACTGCTGACACCTCTGACCATATTTTTATTATTTGCAGGAAGACTCAAGTTGAATCAACACCAAGAGCTCAGCATAGAAATAAAATCGAGGTACCATAAATTGTAACATTAAACTTCCATCTCAATCTCAACCATCAAACCAGATTCTGTCCGTGTTAGAGCCCTCAAAGCCAGTTTTCTCTTCCTCGTTTTTAAGGATACTGCCTTGAAACTAGAATCCTAAAGCTAACTTTTGCCTATAGCCAGATTTGTCAGTTAATTCACTCGATTATTTGTCAGCAGCCTATCAAATGAATCTGGCCTGACCATCAATCAAGAATTTCCCCTTTAGCTTAAACAACGACATTAACTAGGAAATCCCACCATCGAAAACTCATCACTCTAACCCCTTCAGGGTAACCGAGTCCCATGGAAACTGTCATCAAGCCTTCCTGCCTCAGCAATTAAAGGCAATGGTCATGATACTTAATGCCCTTAATAGCCTCAAATTTACACCAACGAGAGATCTCTACATGTGTAATGAAATAGTAAAAAAATAACAAAAATGCCCTTACAATGAATGGAAATTGAAAGACAAAAAAATAGCTTTAAAATAACTTATAATAACTAACACACAAGCTCATACCATTAAACACCAAGAAAATGACTTGGGAGTGCTAATGCGAGAACTTATGAAACGTGAGGTCAAGAGGACCAGAAAGTTCATTTCACGGTCTTGTTATAGCTAGCAATGCTTGGGCTCACAAACTCCATGGGATTAGCTTCGAACAAGTCTCTGACAAGTTCTGGCAACGAGGGGACAAATTCTGATGAGGGAGAGTAATGGTCGGGTGGTTGGTCTCCTTGGTCTTCTTCTTCTCGGGCTAGCTACAATGGTTTCTTGACGCTCCAATGGAGACCTTCTTAACCCCATAAAGTGATATGCCTTCTACAAGACAAGGAAACGGCCAAGGGACCTAGATCTTGACCATATACTATTGTGAGTTGTCACGATCCTAAAGGTCTATATAGTTTTCTAGAGATTCTTAAGTGATTTCAAAACTCTAAATTTAAGTCATTAGGAGCTCGTCATATGACTTAACTGATTTTGCCTTGTTAGTGGATGTAAGTGTTTGAGTTTGAACGAATTATCAATGGGCTTGGGCTCAAGTTAGTATCGACATGAGAATCTTAAGTTTCTGTACACCCGAGGGTCTCAAGTCCGTTCCAACTTGAAGGCCTGAGTTTATGTCGACTTGAGGAACTTAGGTCGATATCGACTCGAGAGGCTTAGTTCGGCATCGACTTGAGAAGTGGAGTCTGTATTGGTTATGACAGGACCTCGAAGAGTATTTTTAATTTTGTTTATGATGGCTATCCATTCCAGACTTCATATATGGGTGCGTTTTTGACCCGCTTTAGAAAAATGTCTTAAGTAGTTTTGCACTTATGTGGGTCATTGAGTTGAATTTGGGAAGGAGTTCTGATCCTTTCGAAAGTGCTCATAAAATACCATCTACAACAATGTTAGGTAATTGGATTGATAATGCTGCTCGATATATCAACTAACTCATTCTACCCAAGATTATGTCAACTCTACCGCTCTACGCTGCTGGGATCCTGCATGTGTTCTCTCACCGCATGCAGGAGACCGTAACGCGGAAATGGCCCCAATAAACATTCATGCATGACTCAAATTAAATGTTCTTACATAGCTTAATTATAATAATATTTGATAATATATCTAGCTTTAGTTTGAGTAATAATTTTAGTGATTACCCATTTATAAAAACTGAATTAGGGTCTTTATCGAGTTGTGCATGTTTTATTAAAGAAAGCGTCTTTGTTCTCTTTTTTTTTTTTTTTTTCTTATTGATCACATGGCGTGCTGATGAATGAAATATTCTAAATAGACTTGATTGTATTATATATTAATTTAATCTCTATTTGGCATATTCATTCTTATCGAGATCCTAGCAATTCCAATAATTAATTGGGTTTATTATAGCTAAAGTTAGTATTTGTTAAACATATTTTAACTGTCAGAAGGTCAAACGCACGAGTAGTGAGTACTTTCCAAAATCCAAATAAGTTATTTTCTAAGTATGATCACAGTCCGAATTCATCAGGACAGTCACAGTTCTATTATTATTTAAAAAAAAAAACGCTTCTATCTATTTATAATCTTAATATAAATCTTAAAATTAACATAATAATTTTTTGAAATTATCTATATAAATTAAAATAATATATAAATAAGTGACCATCGTGATCACATAATAAATCCTAATTGTTGGAACTGATCATAAAATTAACAATCATAATTGTAAATGGTAAAACATGTGAAATGATGTATAAACACCTATTTATAACTTTAAAAGGGGAGTCTTTTTCAATTTAGAAGAAAAAACATTTTTCAGGGTTTGAAATTTCTTCTTCTTCCTCACGTTTCCACCATTTTTAACGATCATTGCTTAGAACTCTTTATAACCTATTAAACACATTATTCAATTCTCTCTATTTTTTAAGATTTTGTGGTTGTTCAGTTAATTGTCCACTGATTTAATTATCGGATGATTAATTAACACTAATGAAATCGCCGACATGCAAAGGTGTTGTAGCTGAGAGCCACCAGAAAAGAGCGGGTCGTTGTAAAATTCTTTCAAGAAAAGAATCTCGAAGAAATATCTAGCTAATTAAGATGCTAACGACCTAGCCAGGGTGCCAATTACCAAGCCAAGGCATCAACAACCTAGCAACACTATCAAGTACCTAGGTCATAAGCGATACGCGATCTTGGACGTGTGTCGTTTGGTGTTGTGCGATTTTTTTGCATCAACAAAAATCAAGCTATGATCAATGTCTGCTGATATGGCGGGCATATATTAGCAACAAATCATTCAATTGGAACAATTGCACTTACATGCATTGTAGGCAACCAAAGAAAACGTGGATCACGAAAGCATTCTTTATCGTATTCTCATTTTTTCTCCAGCTACAAGAAAGGAATTACACGTACGCTTGAGACTTTAGAATAACTCTTTCGCTTAGCAGACTCTAAGGATTTATTCTGAATGTTGAGTTGTCGACCCAAAAGAAGCTCATTGGAATTTAGAATCTTAAAATGCTAAACTTCCAAGCAACTGACATCAAACCCGTACAACAGTGAAAGCAAAGGATTTATTATTTTTTATCAAGGCATATGAGATATCACATGTGATTCATAAATCGTGATTTTATATATAATTGTTATTATCTGTTTGATCTACAAGAAGACGAAAAGTTATGGCTATTACTTAAGCTTTGTATATTCTACAGTACAAAAGTTGAGCTCTTCATCGCTCTGAACCCGTTTCATATTGGTTTTTCTGGTTCCGGGCATGGCTTCCCATAGTGAGGATCATAATTTTTCGGGTAATTATATGATCCTGAGACCAGAAGAAGCGAACTTGTGCCTTCTATTTGGCATCTTATGCAACTGTGACGTAGCGAAACGAGCATCATATATACCAGATGGGAAGGAGGAAAATCTCCAGCATAGAGGGCTCATATTTATGTCTCTCTCAGGGCAAAAGGTTCTGCAACATGTTTCAAAACCCATGATGTGGTTAGGATCCGTCTCGGAGAAGTGGCTAAACACATTGTCATCTAATAGAAACTTCTTCGTGTTCTTGCTTCATGTATTACAAAGTTAGTGTAGCCCAGTACATTACCTAATTAATTATATTATTATCTAGTCAGACTAGTCCTTATATAATATTGCGTCTAATTAACATGCATTATTGGATTATTATTTTTTACATGTTGAATCTAGAGGCATAGTAATGCTAGCTGTTGCATGTGTGTAGATAAGGTTTCAGTACCTGAAAAATCATCACCAATGTTTCTGTCAATTGTTGGACATATTGACAAGCGAATGCAGCTAGACAAGAATATTAAGCCTGGTGATAGTAGATATTTTGCTATGCTATGTGCAATGGCTTCTAAATTATCATACGAGAACGAAAACGTTGTTGAAACCACTGTCAAAGATTGCTGGCAGGTAAATTGATTTGAAAATTTGGGTCTACCATTAATAGACTTGTGCATCAAACAGTTGATTAATTTTGAAAACATGCATTAATAAACTGTGTAATAAACATTACTCTCTTATAAGTATCGTATCTTCCTTGCATTCTTGCCATAAAATAATATCCACAGTATTTGGTGCAGATGGTATCACTGGGATTCTTCAACTTTTATAATGGTAAGAAACAACCAAATTCTCATTGTATTTGGTTGAAAACATGCTTTCATTTTTTTTTTTTTTTTACCAATAAAATTATGTCTGCATAATATACGCTGCTGGCAGATTTCCAAAGAAAAAATACAACACAAGCGTTCATATTTCGAGATACAACTGCAGATCCTGATATTATTGTTATCGCCTTTAGGGGCACGGAACTCTTTGATGCCGATGCATGGTGTACTGACATTGATATCTCCTGGTTTGAGTATCCGGGAATGGGAAGAGTTCATGGCGGTTTTATGAAAGCTTTAGGGTTAGTGATAGGCGAAGGTTGGCCAAAAGAAAAAAATAACTCTCCCGCCGACCAGAAGTTGGCCTATTACACCATAAGAAATATTTTGAGGGAACAAATATTGAATATTCCAAATAGCAAAACGAAATTTATAGTAACAGGTCACAGCTTGGGTGGGGCACTTGCAATTCTCTTTCCAGCAGTTCTGGCGTTGCATGAGGAGACATCTTTGTTAGAGAGATTGGAAGGAGTATACACTTTTGGGCAGCCTAGGGTTGGGGACGAGGGGTTTAAGAGTTTTATGGAACAGCAAATGGAGAGGTATGGCTTCAGATATTTGAGGTTCGTTTATTGTAATGATGTGATCCCCAGGTTGCCCTCAGATGACTCTAGATTCTTGTTCAAGCATTTTGGTACATGCGTCTACTACAACAGCTGTTACGAAGGGCAGGTGAATCATCTCACTTCTTCTTTCTTAACAGTGTTAACTTGGAACTCTATTTCAAATATTGCCTTATTTCATTATAAAAATGAGTAATTATCATTGACCATCCCTACCTTTTTTTTTTTCACTTATATGGAACTTTTTCTATTTTTATTTTCTTTCATCCTTAAATTTGAAAATATCTCTTCTCAAGTCCTCCAGTTAAAAATTCTGTTAGTTAACATCTATTAACCTCCATATTCTAATAAATTTATAATTTTACCCTTACTAACATATATAAAAAATAAATAATTTTCAAGGACAAAAGTAAGTTAAATGACCAAATTACCCTACAAAATAACTACCAATATGTGTTAATATTGTCTATAAAAAGTAATTTTAATATATGTTAATATGTGTTAAAGATAATTTGATCATTTAATTTAATATTGTCCTTTAAAAATTAAGTAATTTTTTTATATATGTTAGTAAGGGTAAAATGGTAAATTTATTGAAATATAGAAGTTAATAGATGTTAACTAACAAAATTTTTAACTGGAGGACTTGAGAAGAGATTTTTTTAAAGCTTAAATATGAGAAAAGATAAAAATGGTAAAAGTCTCGTATGAGTGAAAAAAAATATATATATAGGAGTGGCCAATGATAATTACTCTTATAAAAGTCATTTTCATATTATATTTAATAATTTTTAATTAATAAATTATTATTTGAAAGTTGAGATATTAATATATATTTTTATGATACGCGTATCAAAATGTCAATTGCGTCATGTGATAGATTATATATGAAACATCATAAGTAGTTTATCAACCCTAGCAAGACTGATAATTTGTATCCAGTTACGTGATGAGGAACCACATAAGAATTATACACCGTTGGCGTCGATCCCCAGAATCCTAAATGCTTCCTGGGAGCTATTCAGAAGCTTCATCATTCCCTACACAAAGGGACCCGACTACAGTGAGACTTGGTTGCTCAAATTTGTTAGATTTACTGGACTCGCTTTGCCGGGTATGGCAGCTCACAATCCCCAAGACTATGTAAATCTAACTCGCCTTGGCTCTCCTGATATATATGTCAAGATTCAAGAACAATATGGGAAAAACAATTCAAATCAAAATCAGCCGGTCTAGCCCGCAGTTGACCCTCACATATCTATCTTGACAATTGAATGAATACTGATTCATCTTGGGATTTTTCATTAAAGAATACACTAAACCAGAAAGTTAGTTAATCCATTAATTTATTGTAATTATTCTTCTTTAATGTAAACGCTGTTTAATTTTATATATAATTTGTGTCTCCATAGTCGAAATTCGAATATCAATTATGGCATCCAATCCAATGTAATACTACTGCCAATTAGCAAGTTATAGTGTGATAAAGGTTCTGATTTATATAATTTCATTGGAACTTGCCCACATATTAATTGGAGACAACACAATTATGATTACTTATGTTCTGTATCATAATCACATTAATTAAAGTTGATGAACATTGTGTTTGATTTGATGGGTTACGATAGAAAGGAAAGGAAAGCTTTTCCTTGTTTGGTTTATTAAAAAAAGAGGGAAAAGGAAGGGAACTGAATACGTACATTTTAATCAAACCTGTTTTCACCCAAAATTGATAGAAACTGGAAGGAAAGGAAAGAGAAATTAATGTGTTGTGAAAACTTAGTCTATTAACAAATTAATCAATTAGGGGTATAGATATAAAGTATCAAATTATAGAGATATAATGATATTTTGCTTGAGGGACTACAGTGAAATATTATAATCAGGGGTGTGATTATAATATACTAAAAACTATTAGACTATATAGTTAATATACCCTCAGGGGTGTAACTACAAAATCTAAAAGCTTTGGAACTAAATAGAAATGAACAAAGATGAGAGAGAGAGAAGAGAGAGAAACTCGTATTGAGTTTGGGATGTCGATTACAATGGGAGGAGGCTGCTATTTATAGGCAGCCTCCTTTACTATTCACTTAATGAAGTTATATAATTATCCCTACTATTTACATTATTGCTTATGCAATCGTCCTCAATATTTGCATCATCGCTTGCATAATATTTATAATAATTAAGGGGTGTGATCCACTATAATTAATAGACTGGTCCCATTACAATTAATAATTAATAATTTCATAACACTTCCCCTTGGAGACCACCACTTAATTATATTTACGTTGCTTAGGAAAAACCCAGTGGGATAAAAA
>JANLJB010005521.1:0-11118 GCA_026212285.1 Bursera cuneata
GCTGTTGCCCTTCAAACTGGAGTGCCCTGGGTGATGTGCAAGCAAAATGATGCTCCTGATCCAGTGGTTAGTTTTCTTTAATTTACTTCTTCCAAGATTACTCTTTTTTTGCTCTTTAATTCCTAAATTTTAATTTATGTCCCCTTATAAATTTAGTATCTACCTTGTCACCGTTTTTAATCATCCTTGAAAAGATGAACATTTCTCCTACTTCTATTTATTTTCATTATCTAATAAATTTCTGATTTAGGAATTCTTGCTAGTAACTTATTTGTCACACAAATGATTTCATGTTAGCTAGGCCTCTGTTTTGCAAGTAGATATAAATAAAGACAGATCTTTCAATTAGTTTTTCATTTTATAATTATTATATAGATTTGATGATGTTAAATATTTTTGTACGAGTAATATTATATATAAAAAGTCTCGTATATAAAATAATATGACATTAAGTGAATTATTTTATATTATTTATTATTTATTATTTTTGTATATTTAATTTATTATTTGGTATATATAATATTTATTTTTTTAGTAATTTTTTTTTTAATTGACACTAATCATGAGCCATTAGTAACTACAACAATTTCATGCAATTTGCAGATTAATGCCTGCAACGGAATGAAATGTGGGCAGACATTTGTTGGGCCTAATTCCCCCAACAAGCCATCAATATGGACAGAGAATTGGACTTCTCAGTACGTTATCAAATACTATGCTCATTACCTTCTCGATATAATAATTGAGTGATCCAAGAAGTACTTTTTTATTTTATTTTTTCTAAAAGTTATATAAAAATTAATCATATAATTATTATTTTATCCATGGACATGGTAAAAACTAATCATCTCTCTCTTGGTAAAAAATGTTCATGCTAGTTATAAGTTAATGTTGCTACTGCCCTTGAAGGTATCAAGTTTATGGTGAGGAGCCGTTACTGAGACCTGCTCAGGACATTGCATTTCATGTTGCATTATGGGTTGCAAGGAATGGAAGCTTTGTGAATTATTATATGGTAAAAGAATCCTTACATAATGTTCAGTACTCTCTCCCTTTAGCAATTTCAATACACACACATAGAATACTATCAGAAACACATTAACTATTTCATTTCAATTAAGCTGGGATGCATATATTTGTTACAGTATCATGGTGGAACCAATTTTGGAAGGGTAGCCTCAGCATTTGTTATAACAAGTTACTATGATCAAGCACCTCTTGATGAGTATGGTATGTGTGGTTCTTTTTAATAATTAATTACTTTATTTTATAATCATTTTGTTAGGCAAATTTTTATATGGATTACCTGATAATATTAGGAATGATTAGGCAACCAAAATGGGGTCATCTGAAGGAGTTGCATGCAGTAATCAAGAACTGTTCAAAAACTTTACTTCATGGAGTCCAAACTACTACTTCTCTAGGTCCAAATCAAGAGGTAAGGACAAAATATTTATATATTGATCAAAAACCTTATATTATTAAGAATGAAATTATCCTTACAGATACCAATAAAATGTAAAGAAAGAAAGGGCATCTAACTCCCTCCATCATATATAGATCTGAATTGAATGTAATTTGGTCACAAAATTTTTTTATTGCAGGCCTCCGTTTTTCGTAGAAAATCAGGAAAATGTGTAGCCTTTCTAGTGAACATGGAAAAAAAAGATGTTGCAGTGCATTTTCAAGACTCTTCATATGCACTACCTTCAAAGTCAATTAGCATCTTACCTGACTGCAAGAATGTACTTTTCAACACAGCAAAGGCAAGTTTATATGTATTTATATGCACTAAGAAGGAAACCTAATCATGTTTTAACTTATACTATCGAGATCAACCAATTAAAATCTCTTACACAGATTGCCAATTCAATAAACCATGTTAGTTAATCGCATAAAATGTGAGTCTAACATTTCATATATGATATCTTTAGGTTTCATTATTGGCTTAAATACTATTTAAGCTTTCTACCCTCTACTTATTAGCTTAGTTTTTTGGGTTGGAAACTTAATAGTTATAGGGCACAAATTTTATAGAAATTAAATTTTGGTAATTCTATAATTTTGAATTTTCTCTAAACTAATTATGATTTCTTGCATTTTCTTGTACTTTCTCACCAAGCAAACGACCTATAATTATAAATTTAAAAAAGCAACTTTCATATTTTCATTATAGAGCTAATTAATTCTTTTAAATTTTTTAACTTGCTGTCTTGAACACAGATAAGCAATCAATACAGTAAACGAACAATGATTCCAGGCAAGAAATTCGATGGAAATGGACTTTGGGAAGAATTCAAGGAGCCTGTTCCTAATTATGAAGACACCTCATTGAAATCGAACACTTTATTAGAGCAGATGAATACTACAAAAGATGCATCTGATTACCTATGGTACACATTCAGGTAAACTTTCATTAGAAAGTGCTGAAAATATATTTGACTTGAAGATTGATATGAGTTGGTAAACTTTCCGTCTAATTGCAATAGGTTTCATCCTGAATCTTCCGATACTCAAGCTCTACTTAATGTATACTCTCTTGGACACGTTTTGCATGCATTTGTCAATGGAGTACTTGTAGGTAAGTTTTGATTAATTTCTGTTGTTACGATAACCAGATCAAGAGATTGGTAACCATTAGTTTGCATAAAAGATATTTACGTCAAACCCGAAAAAAAATCTATAAGGTTAAAGATCAAAGCAGACGATATTTAATAATGTGAAACTATAATAAAACTATACACTACTTTAGTAGATCTTTATTTTTTATTTGGGATTAACTTAGATTGACAAATTGTGACATGTTATACACAAATATATTATGATATATAGTTGTTGTATTATAAAACCACTCATTCTTTAACGTAGGATCTTCACATGGAAGTCATAAGAATCGAAGCTTCTCCCTGCAGAGTACGGTTTCATTTTCCAATGAGATGAACAATGTTTCTTTATTGAGTGTGATGGTTGGACTACCGGTACAATTCAATCTCAATTCTTCCATTCCTTTTAGTGATTTTTACCAACATTCATATAATATTGAAAGCACTACTTCAAATGCTTAGTCTTTTCTTCTGATGTAAAGGATTCAGGAGCACATCTAGAGAACAGAGCTTCCGGACTGCATAGGGTTTCGCTAGGAAATAAACGAGAAATCAAGGACTTCACTAACTATTCATGGGGATATCAGGTATAGCTAGCTCTCAACCCTACCTCCCACAATCATTTTATATATGTCAACAATTAGGTGTGTTTAACACGAGCCCAATTAAGAATAATAAATATTTTAATCAATTTTATCATTAGATATTGACAATTTTTAACTCTTTAATATATGTCTTAAGATAACTCTTTAACTATTTTAAATAACTTTTCTTCACTTAGTTTTTGCTCCTTTTTTTATTCGATCAAACTCTCATTCCTAGTTTCCATTTGCATGAATATACCAATTTTTTGTTCTTCATAGCTCTCCAAGCATTCTACTTTTGTCATAATTTCTTTAATTATTTGGTAAAAATAGGTTGGATTACAAGGAGAGAAATTGCAAATTTATACAGATAAGGGATCAAGCCAAGTCCGATGGAGTAAGTTTTCATCTTCTCGACAGCCGCTGACATGGTACAAGGTAAGAAAAAAAAATTATATAAGTAATTGTCTTATCAAGATTCAATATCATATTTACGAAATTCATCCTGGATCTCTCAGTAACTATATTACCAGCACATGAATTATTCAAAGTTTAAGTACAAAATTACTATATAGTAATTTTTACTTTGGGTTTTTGCCAATGTGATAGGCTGTGTTTGATGCACCTCCGGGAGATGAGCCTGTTGCATTCAACTTTCGTTCCATGGGGAAAGGTGAAGCTTGGGTTAATGGTCAAAGTATTGGTCGATATTGGGTCTCTTTTCATACTCCTCAAGGATCTCCTTCACAGATTTGGTGAGTAGCTTAGATTAATTTATCGTTTATTTCTAGTTTTTTAACTTAATTAGAACGAGTGCTACTACTTAAAATCCAATTTAATCTATATGAAACCCAATCTAATCTAATTTTAATTGATTTTTGGTTAATTGATGGATTAGATTAGATCGAAAAACCAATAAAGAAAACTAATGGGATTGATGTACATATTATGCTATAGAAATATATTGATATTTATCCAATCAAAATAAAAAGGTAATTAGTCCAAGGGAAATGTAGTTTATTTTAATTAGATTTAATTCAAAACATGTATGAAATGCAAAGAATATATTCACTTTTGTTTCTTTAATTATTATATTATATTATATTATATTATATTATATTATATATATTTATGTCTTTTAATTAAATAATAGATTTGATAAATTTAAGATTGGATTGGATCGGATTGAATCTTTTTATAATTGGATCATATTGAAAAGTCACTAAATTGATTATCATTTAATAAATTGATTGTCAGTCAAATCCATTAAATCCAAACTAACTAATACTTCTAATAATGAGAATGGCTAATTAAATTTATTAAGCTTAACTTTTATTTTATGTTTAGGTACTATGTACCAAGATCCTTCCTCAAACCTACAGGAAATCTTCTAGTTATTCTAGAAGAAGAGGGTGGGTTCCCTCCATCCATCTCCCTAGACACTCCTGCTATCACAAGAGTTTGTGGGCATGTCACAGCTTCTCATTATAACAACTATGATGGTAAAGAAGCAGAAGTTGAGCTTAGCTGTCCTTCAAATAAATACATTTCCAAGATCGTATTTTCAAGTTATGGAACTCCTTCCGGTGGCTGTGAGAGTAAAAATTATGCTTTGGGGAGTTGTCACTCTTCTAATTCAAGTGTTGCTGTAGAGAAGGTGAGCTTTCTTTATCTATTAATCCTCTCCTAAATAATTTTATCAATTTTAAAATTCTAAAATTTATAGATTGTATTTTTAATGTGTAGCTTGAAAATATATATTAAGACAAACATTCATTTTTTCATTTTTTTTATTATTTGTTGTCCACTTGATTTCGAGTAATTATACAATTATTTGTTTTTGAAAACAATGCAAGAATTTTTTAAAATTATTTTATTAAAATGATTTTCAAAATAGTTTTCGTATGGCATCCTAAAATTTTGTAATTAAGCTACAAATTTTAGTAAAGTTAGTTACTAGTTTATAGTCATTAAAATGTGTCTAATGTTTTATTATTTTTCAGACTTGTTTGGGGAAGAGAAGGTGCTCCATTCCAAGATCAAACCTGTATTTTGGTGGTGATCCATGTCCAAGCTTAGAAAAAACTTTGTTGGTCGAAGCACAATGTGATTCTCTTGTAAGATAATTACATTGAGATAATTACATTGATTATCTGACACAATTGACTGATAACATTTTTTTCTTAAAAAATAATTAATTAGCAATCATCCATTTATTAAAAATGAAAGTAAAATCCGCTGCTTTATATTTGAATTATTGAAGTAACAATCCATTTCTATGACTGAGTTGCTTAATTAAGAGTTTGTACTAGATCATTTCTATCAATAAAATTATACTCAATAATCTAATAATCTGCCTTGGGTGTCACATATGAAGTTTTTTTTTGTGTACTTCATCAAAAATATGAAACTACAATGTTTATACTTTTGGTTATTAAAAAGGCAACCTGCAAATGTATGATTGATTCTATTCTGCTACTGAGTTGTATTCGGAAAACATTTTGTGACAGAAGTGCTTTGCAAAGTCCATTAAAAACAGCTTTCTTTTACGTAAACGTAAATACTTGTGAATTGCTTTTTAATAACAGGACATACTTGCTTCATGCTTATATTTAAGATTTAATTACGTTAATAATTGATTTGTGTATGCACTTTTCGACATTAATGGATCGAGTAGAAGTACATTAAGCAGGCATATTAAAACACCTATTTCATTTTTCTATCTAAAGAACTTCGAGCCCAACTTTTGCAAAAGAAAAATTGAGAATTAAGTAGAAAGTAGAAAATAGTTTATCCACTAAAAAATGTAATGACAAGTAGATTTTGTTGGTCTATTAATATGATAGATGAGTTTGTTTTCTTCATTAATTAAACAAAATCTATTATTCACTTTAGTGCAGAGAACCAATTCATTTTAACTTAATTTGGTGATGAGCATATACCCATATTACATTTACACACCATTTTAAAAGAATAGGCTATGAGAAATCCAGTTTAGATCCAAAACACACCTAGAGGGGGGGTGAATAGGTGCTTAATACGGAATTAAAAATAATTTTGTTAACAAAAACACGTTTCAGTTAAACGAGTTAAGAACAAAATCAACAACCTATAAACTTATCATTCATTCAACACAATCAATCAAACTAAAACATAACTGCAGCTTGCTGTACAACATAAAAACCTGTCCATTCCACAAAACAAATATTCAATCTCATAAGTTAGAATTCCAGCAACCTGTCATCATATTCATCAAAACATAAAAATAGCATAATAATAAAATCATCAACACAAGGGATTTGTTGACGAAGAGAAACCTCAACAAGAGGAAAAACTCTCCAGACTATAGGTTGCCACCATGAATCAATCAACTATGAGAAGAATAGCTTACAAATGATGGTTCATTCCCATGCAAAACCTTTTGTAACTCAGACCAACAATGTACAGACCAACAATATACAGACCGAAACACTACCTTCGGAAAGCTCAATCCAGCTCTTCCCTCTAGATTTCTTCTCATAATGACTGCTTCAACACCTTAGCACGAACTGCAGCTAAGGAACATACCCTCAATCACGTTGATGTATGAATTCTTCATCTATAACTCTAGATTCTGGACAAGGTGGTTGGAATAAGGTGGACAGGGAACTCACAGCTCTCACAGCTTACAAACCCTCAAGGTTACAACACACAAAAACACAGAAAATCCTCACTGAAAAAACATTTTGGAATGCAGTGTCTAAGCTCAAACATCAACCTAATCAAGTTTAGGAAAACACAAACAGCTAGGGAAGACTAAGATAAATGAAATGTTAAGCTCAAAAACTTAGTCTAGCTGAAACCCATTTTCGTTGAAAAAGTTTCCAAAAAGATAAACTATGGGTTAAACCAAAATGTAAGAGAGTAAGAAGACAATGACCATTAATGGTTCATCTAGTCTAAATCAAAAACATGTGGCTAATAAGGAAACCTCTTACTCACATCTATTGTCTCTTAAGGAATACTAGGAAACCCTAGGAAAAGGAACCGCCTCAATTTTTGTGAAAAACACATTTATATAGGGTCTGAATACTGCCACGTAATTGTCTAAACAATGGATGAACAAGATTACCTAGTGGCACAAACTGTAATTTTAGCTGAACTCTCTAGAATGAGATTGATTAATCAACCCGAGAGCAGAATAGGTCAGTGGCATTTCTTGTATTTCCAACGAACTCTCTGACTTCATCTTGATTGATCAACACATGGGCAAGATCTGACAGAGACACAACTTTATAAATCCACATGACACAACTTGACACGAAAATCAACCTAACTTATTACAACTCGATAAATTAAAAATACATTTCTTTTTACGAGAGCTTTGGCACAAGATTAGTCAACAACTTATTTCCCAACAGGCTAGATAGAAAAATAGATTAGAGATTTTGGTGAATTAAAACATGAAAATTACATTGAGTTAAAGCAATTTCTTTTAAAAATCCTTAGAAAGTGTGGATAGTATGTTTTAGACTTTTTTGTAAAGATAAAAAAAACTCTTATTTGGCTCAATGTTTGTTGTAGATGAATAAGTACCCTTAGATGCCACACTCTTAAAGCCAACTTACTAGAGCATGAGGGAGATGCTCGGTAACGCAAAGTGAAAGCGAAGTAAGAGATTCCTGAGATAGATGAGGACCATCACACCAAATTCTCATCCTAACGACAGAGATGTGAGAGAACTCGTTACCCAACCCTTATCTCTTCATGACTATCAATAAAGAGAGAGATGCCATGTAACCAAGCCTCAACAGATGAGATACATTTGGACTCCACCCATACCACCAGCTGCTCCACTTCATGGACTTAGCATCTCCAAAAGCCTACCGAGTAGTGCCCTATGTGGTTAGTGAGAAACCATCAGATGCTTATGATCACCAGCCAATGGTCATGGCCGAATGACAAAACTTAACAATCCCTTATGACCTAGAAATTAGGGTATGAAGGCAAGAACCATCTAGAAAATCAATAGGACTCCAGGATCATGACAAATCATCTCAGTAGATGGTCAATATCTAGGTCAAAGTGATGAAATGGCCTATAAAAGAGCGATTATGCCTTTTAGGTAGTGGATTCCTTTTTTGGGAGATTCTCTTCTTTAATTTCCAAGAAGACACTTCTAAGGTTTATGCTTTCTCTCACCTCCAGTCATGTTAGACATGGTGAGTCTCGAGTCAGTGTTTACTTGTCTGTTTTAAATAAAAAATTTTGTAACCTGTTTTCAAATGTAAATGTTTTGATTTTATTTCATTTATTTATACAGTCACCCCTGGGGTTCCTGTATAAGGGATTCCGGGGCATGACAAATTATCAGTCCAAAAGAATGTTAATTTTTTGGCTAGATCTTAGACATGTGAGGTGATATGTATTTAATAAATTTTATGTTTATCATGCATGCAATAAGTTGGCCCAAAGGAAGACATATTGTTAGCATTTTTTTTAATATTTATTAATCTCAATTTTTGAGAGTACTGTTTACAAATTGTTATTTCTATCTAAAGACTAAATTTCAATATTGTGCTAGGTATCTCATAAGGGTTCACTTTATTTTTGTTGTTTTATTTTAAGCCCTATAGTCTTATTTTATTATACTAAATTTGCATAATGATATCTAAAGTTATATTTATATTGTCTATGCACTAAATGGATGAGATTATTGTTAATTGTGAGTTTCATTTCTTCTAGATATCTACAGTAAATGCTTCGTCTATTTCTGCCAACTTGAATAATATTCTAGTACTTAATGGCTCTAACTTCATGAAATGGAAAGAGCAATTGCTATTGTACTTGGGTGTATGGATCTTGACTATGTGATCCGTATGGAACAACCTCCTGCCCCTACTAATGATAGTTCATCTGAACAAAGGGCTAATTATGAAAAATGAGAGTGTTCCAATCGCATGAGTCTTATGATAATGAAGCATTCAATTCCTGATTCCATTAGAGGCGCAATGCCTGAAAAAGAAAATGCTAAAAAATTCCTAAGCCAAATAGCAAACCGATTTGTTGGATTAGAAAATGTAGAAACAAGCACAATTCTTAGCAAACTTGTTTCAATGCGGTACAATGACAAAAGAAACATAAGGGAGTACATTATGGAAATGTCTAATCTTGTGACAAGATTGAGAGCACTAAAGATAGAATTATTTGATGAAGTTCTTGTGCACTTAGTCTTGATCTCTCTTCCTATACAATTTGGTCATTTTAAGATAAGTTATAATACTCAAAAGGAAAAATGGACTCTTAATGTGCTGATAGCTCAATATGTGTAAGAAGAAGAGAGACTGAAACAAGAGAAGATAGAAAATGCTCACTTGGCAACTTTTCCTCATGACAATACTGCTAATAAGAAACGAAAAAGGAATAATAAAGGCAAAGGAAGCTGCCGATGTTAGGACTTCACAGCCTAAGGTACAACAAAAACATGATTTAGTTATTACCTGTTTCTTTTATAAGAAAGCTGGCCATGTGAAGAAGGAGTGTCCTAAATATGCTAAATGACTTGTTAAAAAGGGTAAACTTCTCAAGTTTGTTTGTTTTGAAGTTAATTTGGTTTTTATACCAAACTACGCTTGGTGGATAGATACAGGTGTAACTATTCACATTAGTGTAACTATACAGGGATATCTAAGGAGTTGAGTGCCAACTGATGCTGAAAGATTCATCTATGTGGGAAATGGCAACAAAGCTCCTATCGAGGCGATTGATTTATTTAGATTACAATTAGAATCTGGTTATTATTTGTCATATCCCGGAATTCCTAAAATAGGAACCCTAGGGTGACTATGTAAATAAATAAAATAAAATCGAAAACATTTATATTTGAAAACGGGTTACAAAATTTTTCCTTTAAAAACAGTAAATAAATGACTGACTCTACCCAGACGTACCCATGACTGTCTGTGAATCTCTATGCGAGCTCCGGATCACCTCCGCTAGACTCTTGACCTCGGGTACCTATGGAGGAAGGGGTGAGCAACACAGCCCAGTAGGAATTCCTAACACTATACAGTTCTATAACGTTTTATAAGCATGCATGCATTACAAGTCATACACAAATATCCTTAGTCATACCCTATCTCCCGTACATGCTAATAATGCTATTATATGTTTCCACTAACCAATCCGTATACTAACGGATTACCATCTATCAGCCAGTCAGTCCTCACATCACTCGGATTCCTGCGCACAAGCAAGACTATCCGTGAGTGACCCGTCCCTGCTCACCAGGCTAGGCGACCCGTCCCCGCGCACAAGGCTAAGTGACACATATCTGATGGTCCCCGCTCACAGGGCTAGGTGACCCGTCCCCGCACACAAGGCTAGGCGACACATATCTGATGGTCCCTGCTCACCGGGCTAGGTGACCCGTCCCCGCGCACAAGGCTAGGTGACACATATCACTATTAGATCCCTACGCACCAGGCAGGATGATCTAATATCAATCACGTGTCCTCCCGTGTATTCCAGTACACTCGGACAGGACAATCCGGGGTCCAACCGCATGATCCCTAATCACGTCAAACCTCACGTGCACGTCCATTATCATACACGTGCATTGATGTTCCTATTGCCTTACCGCAACCTCACTATTACGCACCCGTAGCCGTACCAAGCTCACCTCGGTTATCCTACCATGAACCTTACATCCGATCCTATGATTATCCATTAATCATTACTAGTCCGTACGTTCNTCACTCACGTACGGCTCACTCATGACTCATCCATCACTTCCCTTATGCGGTTCATACATCTTTATACACGTACCGTCCGTGTCCCGTAAGTCCCATTCGTTTCGTAATTCACCGTTACGCGTGCGTAGCCCGCGTAACGTCCAGTCCATACCGTACAGTCGTTCGCGTAACACCCGTACACTAATGGTACCCTCACGT
>JANLJB010005522.1:0-19694 GCA_026212285.1 Bursera cuneata
CATTGATCTCAATTACCCAATAGTTTAGATGGTTGATGGGTTGACATAATTTAATAAAATGTTTTAACTTTTAACATTAAATGCTGTTAGACACACTATCAGACACTGTCGAACTATCGGATATGGTCATTGATTTGAAAAGAGGATCAATTTTTAAAAACCTCCTTTAATTTTGGTTCATTTTTTTTATAAAAATTCCTATATTTAGTGGATCGTAGGTCATAATCAGAAGCATGTAAAAGATTAAAAAAACAAAACAAAAAAGTTAAGGGAAATAAAAATATTTTTGATGAGGAAAAGAAATATATATTAATTAATTAATTTTGTATGGATAATGGATCTTATCGATCTTATCATGATATGTATGTCAAGAATAGAGATGGTATAAAGGCAGTTTTCGAATACGAGGCAGAATGTCCATCTCTAGATGAATGTTGATTT
This sequence comes from Bursera cuneata, assembly GCA_026212285.1. NCBI lineage: Eukaryota > Viridiplantae > Streptophyta > Magnoliopsida > Sapindales > Burseraceae > Bursera > Bursera cuneata. The sequence goes on from JANLJB010005522.1 coordinate 442, forward strand.
GATTTGTTCAAATATGTTACTGAAAGAAAGGATAGTAATTATGGATTCGAGGTATCATATTCATTTATATAATAGAATTATTAATTAGTACAAGTATCCCACGACAAATGGTTGGGGAAATTAACTAAAATAGCCTATTTTCAGGGGGGTCTTTGAAAAGTAACCATGATCCCAGAATTCTATCATCCCCCTAACCACGCTAATGTTAATTCCCTTTAATACTCTCCATTAACATTAAGGCCCACAAAAAAACCAGTTTCAGAAACTCCCTCTTCTAACAACTCACTCTCTCTCTCTTCGAACTTCCTTTACAGTTTGAAAAAACCCACATATTCAATCAACGCTTTTTCCATTCGAGTTCTAACATTGAGTTTGTCATCAGAGGATCAGAAAGACCCCAAGAGAAGACGCATCTTCGAGCATTTTTTCTCTCTTTCTTTTCAGTAAACTACTTGCTTTCATCCCATTTAATTTTTGAAAAAAAAATGCATTTTTACCCGGTATTTTTGTGTGGATATCTTGCTTTGGTGGTGATATAATGTTGTTTAGCATGTTTAGTGTATTGTTTGGTGTAAAATGGTATTAAAATGGTGTTTTTTGCCTGTAATCATTATGGAAGGCCGACAGACGGACCTTCATTTCATCAGAGAAAACAAAAAAAAAATGAGGTGGGATAGATCTGATGATGTTTGAAAAATGACTCTCCATGAGGGGGACGGACCGTCATTCTGACGGACAGTGATAAATGATGGTGCACGAAGGAGATGGATTGTCATTTTTTGCTGTCGGACTAAATGACGGTTCGTACCCTTCATGGACCGTCATTTTTCATTGGTCTATCACAGACCATCATTTTCCACAGGACAAAGTTAAATGGTGGTCTATACTATCATTTATCACTGTCCTCGTAAAAAATGATGGTCCGATCCTACATCAACTATCATTTGCTAGACCGTGATATAAATGTTAATCTAGATGTTAGAATAAGAAAAATGGCGGTCCATAAGTCAGAATACATAAAATACTGGTCCAAACACCAGATTTAACATATTGTTTTTTCTATTTTCAGATATGAATCCTCTTCGAGTGACATCTATTATGAAGACGGGAATCAATGAGCATTACCGTGGCTAATGTACTAACCTATCGACATTGAGACCAATCAAATTGGTGATAGAGAGGTTAACGCTGACACAAGATAGCTGTTTTAGACAACGTACTTTATACATTTGTTAGATGTCTACGATATGGTGTTCCCGGCCCAATTGGTTCACCAATTACTACTTAGAGAGGTGGAGAAAGAGGGTCTTCACAAACAAATGTAGTTTTTACTATCCGGTGAGTAGAATTGGTTAATTATAAGTGTAATGCAATATTAGTTTAAAATGGTAACTTATGTAGTTATCTAATGATTTCAGGTAAGACCATCTGGTTTAATGCGTGGGATTTTGGATTTATAACCGGATTGAAGTTCGGGAAGAGATGTTTTAAAGAAGAAAGGGACAAGTAGGTTGCGAGATGCTTATTTTGATGGAAACTATATCAAGGTTCCACAGTTGGACACGATTATGGATGGCTTGGGTTATAGAGCCATTCCTGATGAGGATGCGGTGAAGCTAGCATTATTCTGCATTCTCGAGCAGTTCTTGTTGTGTAAGAATAGGAGGAGAACTGTTTCCGCTACATACTTGGCCATGGTCGAGGACTTAGAGTTCTTCAACAACTATCCATAGGGCTCAGAGTCGTATGAGTTGATAAATGCCCATATGTCGACCATTCTCCAAGGAAGGAGGGAAAGATTTCTGAGTAGAGTCGAGCAGAAAGCAGGTCATGAAGTCGAGAAGCATGACCTATATGGATGTTCGTTTCTTTTCCAGATAAAATTCTTCCTTTTTGTGGATTATGGCTTGATTTATTATTGTTACAATTACAAGTAAAAAAAATTCTTATTAATAAATATTCATTATGATGAAATATACAGATATAGGCTTTCGAGGCAATCCCACTATGTCGTGGATGTTGTAAGGAGCAGGTTAATAACATCATCCCTCGCATTGTTAGGTGGACGAACACGTAGATGTTAACCATGTACTATATGAAGAAGAAAGTTTTGATTTTGGCAAAGGTAACACTAATCGATTATCCCTCCTATTATTATTACAATGAACGGTTTCAAATGGTATAATATGTTACGGACTTGACTCTTTACTCCCTTATTTGTCAGAAAGTGGAAGACTAGCTGAGATCATATATGGTGGCTTCGGTAGAAGAGATGTTAAGTCCATGGTATCAACAACTTGTACCATTTATTGGCGTAGGTTATGCGGTAGAGATTCCTGGGCCTTTGATGGATGATCCAACTACCCAATCGACATGATAGATTGATTTTGAGCGTAATTTTAGTATCTTTATACTTAATAATTGCTGAGATTTTAAGTCTTTCTAATTAAATTTATGTTAGTTTTTTAGAAAAGAGAAGAATTCCAAGAGGAAGTATAATTTAAGTCTACAACAGGACAAAATAGAACAAAACAGCAACGATTGAAGGCAGTAGCTCAGAGCCGTGACGTAAATATGGAATCGCTGTAGCACAAAATCCCGAGAGCTACCGCTGTGATGTATATTGCTACTGCGGCATCCGTAAGCCGAGTACAGAATTGAACAAATTCTAAAGAGTTATCGCTGCGACGTAAAAGAAGAATCGCTACGGTGCATATACGGGTAGAATTCACACTCCAAAGTCAGAGAGCTACCGCTGCGACTCTAGGATATTACTATCGCGGCGGTGCACCGATTTTCTTAAGCCGACTTTGTTATTTTAGAGATAAAAAGACAAGTTTGCCTTTTCTTTTTAACCTAAATTAGGATGTGATATTTAAGGAGGTTTTGGAAAGAAAGAGAAAGGGGAGCGCCATCAAGGAGAGAAATTAAATGCTATTCTGGAGAATGAAACTGAGATTGAAGATCATCTTCTTAGAGCTTTGATGAACTTCTTGATGGGTTCTTTCTACTTTATTGTTTTGTCTAATGTTGTCATGAGTTGCTAAATTCCTTGTGATTGAGAGATACTTTACGTAGTTAGACAATAATTTAATGAAATTGTGTTTATTATCCCATTAGTTTTGTGATTAATTTTAAAGAATGAATGTGAATTTCTATGTTTATTCTTGAATTACCTGTTTGTTTGATTAGATGCACAATTAAGAGATCAGATTAGGCAATTCATTATTACCTAGGGTTCTTAATACGTAATCGTTAGGGATTCTAGGTATCAGTAACAATTTGTAGTGATCAACTGCAAAGTAATGCATAATCTTAGGTTAAGATTCATACATGTTGGGTTTTGCCTGGTCCAGTTATACTTTCTATGTGCTTTACGTCTATTAGATTAAACTTAGCAAGCGTTCTTCTAGGTTGTTCAATAGTTAGGGTTAATTAATAAGCGTACCTTTAATTAGATAAGAAGGATAGGTGGATGCATTACAATAGATATGGAATGCATCAGGCTGGAGTTCTTAATTAAGGATTTAATTCATTATTCACATAATTGAATTGGAATTTTTATATTAATTGAGTTGATGAGTCTAACAAATTAAAATATTCTTTCAATCACAATTGTTTCCATTATTTTGCTTCAGTTTATTTAACTGCATTTTTTATTTAGTTAATTTTGTTAATTAAAATTCCTCTTTCAGTTACTTTAGAAGAATTAGGTTTTAGAGATTACAACTTAATTTTTATTTCAAACGAATCATAACCCAGTCCTTGTGGGTTTGACCCTTGCTTACACTATATTGATTAACACACTTAGGGGATAAGTAAGAAATTATTTTTGGATGATCGATTTGGTCACGCCATTACACCTGAGCCTGCACATCAGCCCACACCTGAGCTACACCTCAGGCTACACCTTAACCTTTACCACAGTCCCATCCATCTCCTGCACATTAGCCCACACCTGAGCTGCACCTTAGTTTTCACCACAGTCCCATCCATCTCCTCCACCTCAACCCACACCTCAGCCTGTACCTCAGCCTTCACCATGGTCCCATCCATCTCTTACACCTCAGTCAACACTGATGCAGTTTTCCCTTTTATCGATAGAACTTACACATAGGTCCACACCGTACATGACTCTCATGTAGGTTTTGGAGCTAGATCTATAGCTGAGGAGGTAATGTCATACTCATTATTTGGATTGACTTGCTTTACTTGATTATAATGTTCTAATTATTTGAGTTTAAAACTTCAAGGACTTGCAGATCCTCATGCTGCTATGTTTGAGAGGCTATTCGTCGAGGTGTTGATCGTCACAAGATCGGTTGCAGACCTTAATAGTAATATAGATATGTTAAATAAGAGGTTCAATTTATTGGTAACAGACGTCGTTGCTATACGTGCAGATATACAAGCCGTACGGGCGATTGTGGATGAGATGAATATGTGCATGGCTGGTGGAACCGAGCCTGATGCTTCACTGACCAAAGTTGAAGCTATTGCAATGGTTTGTTTTTCAATAATTATGAAATTAAAATTTTATGTTTTGGTAATTTTTATGTCGGAATGTTTAAAGGGTGCCACTAAGACCGTCCTGGCTGATGAGCCTCTGCCTACTACTACTACCATTGCACCTCAGCCTGCTCCAACCAAGCATAGCATGTTCAAATGTGCTATCAAACCAAGTCATTAACTAGTATCGCCCTTCATGGCTAATGAGCCTCCGAAGAAGAAATTTAAGAAAACCAAGGAGGATTATGTGAAAATAGCCAAAGAGTATTTCGAGTGGTTAGTGAAGGACGATTCTTACTGAGAATTGAGAAGTATCCAGGTGGGCTCCAGCTAGTTTCGATAGCTGGAGACATCGAAGGTATGGTGTGATGCCGATGTGAGTGACTTCTCGATTTTAGTTATGCATATATAATATTAAACTGTGTCTTTGATCTATAATATGATGACATCAACTATATGAATCTATTGTAGCATATAAATTCCTTATTGTATCTCATTCGACTAAGGCAAAAGAACCATTTGGATGATTGACCCTAGAGGAGGACATGCTTTGACTGATATTTCTATGTACACATCTTTATCTATTAACTATGTAATAAGAATTTTTTTTTTTTTTTAGAGTTTCATAACTATTAACTACGTTATATTGTCGCAGTCGAGCCTTCAAATTTGGTGGAAGTTACACAAAGATATTTTAGGTGAAGTTGAGTGGTCAAGCATGATTGTTGATTATATTCAGGGTAACATGCCAGTTCATGGCAAGTCATGGGACATCGTGGATGAGGTAAATATTTTATCATGTAGTTAATTTTTTAGGGTTAATATGAACAGCTCTACCTTTATTTTGGATGTACTTCCAAGTCTACTGTCCAGTTTATATAGATGAGCACTTTGTGGATGTGCATGTGCATTTGGTTCAATAGGAAATCACTATATATATATCGTTGATCACAAATGAGAGTGATGCCCCCATCATATCAAGGATGGATTGTCTATCACAATGCATTCCTATTCTACTGGATGAGTTCATCGGTAAAGTTCCACAGCAACTATCTCAAAGTGGTGTCTATTTAGTATATGCTGCCATATTTATCGACCATCTCATGCATGATCTTCCACTAGCAGATATAGCCACCAAAGATCATGTTATGCTCAGGAAGAAGATGGCCGTAGAGTTATGGTATAATGCAAAACCTGTCGAGAAGACTAGTGCAACAGGAGCACCTTACTATCAACCAAACGATGTCCAAATATTGGAAAAGTCATGATCTTGTACATGATACTTGTATATGCCATCATATTATTGTCATTATATTGTGAATACTAACCTTGCTTTGTTAGTTAATATATTTTTCCTAGTTTATAATATCTTAATCGTTATTTCTGCATATGTTATTTTTTATTTATTATGATTCCATCATACATCATACCATACTTTTTATACATTATATGAAACATAGAGACATAAATACCAAACATAGACATATATGGTGGAAAACATAACATTTATTGTCTTATCGTACTTGAAATATCTAATACAAAGTTGAAATACAATTTATATAGATGAGCACTTTGTGGATGTGCATGTGCATCTAGTTCAATTGGAAATCACTATATATGACTCCTTGATCGCAAATGAGAGTGATGCCCCCATCATATCAAGGATAGATTGTCTATCACGATGCATTCCTATTCTACTGGATGAGTTAATCGGTAACGTTCCACAACAACTATCTCAAAGTGGTTCCTGTGTAGTATATGCTGCCATATTTATTGACCATCTCATGCGTGATCTTCCACCGGTGGATATAGCCACCAAAGATCATGTTATGCTCAGGAAGAAGATGGCTGTAGAGTTATGGTATAATGGAAAACCTGTCAAGAAGACCAATGTAATAGGAGCACCTTACCGTCAACCGAACGATGTCTAAATATTAGAAAAGTCATGATCTTGTACATGATATTTGTATATGTCATCATATTATGAATAATAATCTTGCTAGTTAATATATTTTTCCCAGTTTATTATATCTTAATCGTTATTTCTGCATATGTTATTTTTTATTTATTATGATTCCATTATACATCATACCATACTTTTTATACATTATATAAAACATAGAGACATAAATACCAAACGTAGTCATATATGGTGGAAAACATAACATTTATTGTCTTATCATACTTGAAATATCTAATACAAAGTTGAAATATCAAATACAATGTGCTATAATAAATAAAAAATCGTTCAAAATAACAAATAATGACTAAGGATGAAACAATAAACATTTATGCAATGAGGTCCAAATGTAGTCCTTTAAGAAGCTGCCGCTCTATTCACTCTGTTGGGGATGTCCAATGGAACTGGGTTCTGGCATGTTATACAGTTATGACCAACTCTCTTACATCTTGAACACTTCCTATGTAGTTCGGTTGCTGTCTCACCTATGGAAGGGTATGTCTTGTCCGACGTTGACCACTTTGAGTTTTTTTGTATTTGAAGGAGTACAACACGTGATCTAATCTTGTATAGAACCACCTATTGTGTATGATGACCAAGGGGCATAACAGCGTTACATATGAATGTAGCCATCGGTTTGTGGTATACAATGGGCTATAAAACTGATGAAAGTTGTTCATCTGACGATGTTCACATACTATTATTGCATTAGATTATGGTAGTTGATCTGTGTCAAACATTTTACAAGTGTATGTTCGGTCATTCATATCAATACCACCATCATATACCTCATATCGATTTATATCTATAGTCGATGCTCACATTCCTCTAGATTGTTCTAATCTCTTCTCCAATTATTTTTTGGTCTATATTGACAAAAAATGTGTTCGATTTACTACTATCTCACGTCTTTCTACAAACAATTTCTGAAGACTTTTCTGATAATACTCAACAAGTAGAGAGATTGGTAATAGACGAGCATGTCATAACTTATTATTCATCAACTCTGCTATGTTAATGGTTATTAAATTGTTATGTCTACCATGAAAAAGGGTATGGTCCCACTTGTCGAGGCCAATTTTGATTTAAAGGTACTCAACTGTAAATGGAGAAATCGATCTAATTTCTCTGAAATGCTTATCGAATTTTTATTCACGGTATGCATACACAACACACTTAAATTGCTTAATGAGTTTGTCATCAAACTAAAATCTAACCCTTAAATTTTTACTTATGTGTTGAGCACAAAAACATGAAGTGTATTGGGGAAGACAGTCGAAATAGCTTTCAAAATGCTTTAATGGCGATCATAAATGAAAACAACATCTTTGACATGGCCGATATGTTTGTGAAGCTGTTGGAAAAACCATTCTCATGATACATCATTCTCCGAATCACCAATTCCAATTACTAGTAAAAAAATTTGTTCATTCATATCATTACACGATGCCATAAAAAGCGTGCCTCAAATTTTTTCTTCAAGAAAGTACCATCTATGGCGATTGTTGGTCTTATGGCTATTAGAAACCCAACCTTTGAAGCACTTAACATGAGAAAAGGTATTCAAAATGATTCTCTGAATCTGTCTCTATTTTTGTTCCTAATCCGGGGTTGGCAGTTTCCAACATATGACAATATCTAGGTAGCACGGCATATGACTCTGCAGGATCACCGAGTAGTTGGTTAAGGGCCAATTCCCTGGCCCTCCACACCTTGTTGTAAGAAATTTTAATGTGCATGTCTTTTTGAATGTTAGATATTATATCTTTTGGTTGATATACTTGAAACAATCCTAGAAAATATGTTTTATGGAGCGCCCAATATAATGTACTGTTTCTTGCTTGTGATCCGGAATGAGTTGTGTCCTCTCACATGTGTATCACTGGTCAGATCTCTTTACCTGGAAGAATTAATGTTCTTTGTTGACTATTACAGCTCTTATCCTCTGCTTACAACTTTTGTCATGATATACTGTCTCAAAAAGACTTTTTGTTGACTTAGATACAATAAACTCAAAGTTCTTGTTCATTACTACTGTGGCAAGCTTTGTACGAAGCTCCAATTTGGTGTCAAACATTTCTCTAAATCCAAACTAGTATCTGCAAAAGAAGACGCATCTTCACCACAAGCATCATCTGTGATAGAGGGCATAAATTGAGAGCTAATCAATAAATTTTCATCTGGTGTACTTCTACTTTGAGAACGATGTTAACATCATTTCCACTAATGTCATCATCATTATTATTATTCGCTGGAAAATCATCATCTATACCAATACCGCAATCTGGACCAATATTAATATCTTCATTCCTAACAATATTATTATCTGCACCAATACTACCAACAACACCGATATTATCTTCATTTCCACAAATATTATCATCATCTACACCAATATCCATTTTTGCACCAATATCGTCATCATATGAATGAATATCCTTATCCCCATGATTATTATCATTGTCAAACAATGTAAATTCAGTTATCTCGTTGAGGNTACTCAAACTGTTTACCAAGATAACTATCTGTTATTGCATTATAGTCACCTTTTTTTTTTCTTCGTGACACTTTTTTATGTAGCTTCACCCAACATAAAAAATGGGGATGACGGTGTTGCAAGGCATGATGATTGGGTTGAGGGCATTGGTTGAGACAATTGATTACTTGCTGAATGTAGCTTTACATTCGTCACATTTTTCCCCCAATAAACCTTTTTACCTTCTAAACACACAAAAGGACAACTCCTCTTTACTTTTTCCTTGATAACCACTATCAATGGCGTAAGTTTGTCTTTACATCTACAATATTGAACAAAGAACTTAATATCTTCATTGTTTTCGAAGGTCACCAGTTGAGAAAATTTAGAGGGTATCACAGGCAAATACAACAGTCAACTTCATAACATATTTGTTGTTCAAATCCTAGTTTAGCATATAAAACTTTCAACAACTGAGTAAATCGATTATCCCTTACAATTGTCATTCCCTTGACGTGACCACCCACATAATTAATTTGGCCACTTCATTCTGTCTCCCAACGACCACCTAGAACAAATAAAACATAAGTTTCTGCAATTATTATAGAGTTATGAAACTGAAAAACAAAAACAAATGAAAGGTTTAAAAGGTTGCGTTCCCCAGGCTAGATAACGAACCGTCATTTTGTTCGGAGCTAATTCTAGTAACAAGTCTACTGTTATATGGACCGTCATTTATTTCAAGTGAACCGTTATTTTTTNATGATTGACTAGTGAGTAAATCATGATCAGTATATATGATTGTGTAATCGTCATAAAATATCGGTACAAACTATATTAACCGTCATACATGACAGTTCAGACCAAACTTGGACCGTTATTTTATGACAGTTATACAGTCATATATGACGGTTTAATCATTGGTCAACCGTAAAAAATGACGGTCCATTTTGTTACCGACACATACCATTCTAGACAAAAACTGGGTTTTCCAACAACCATTCCCAACTACAAATTACATCACTTCTAAATCACACATTTTTCAAATCAACATCACCCAGAACAATACCTAAGCCTCATTCAACAATCAAATCGATGAAGTACAAATTACATAAAAATAAAAAAAATTATATAAAATCAATTACCGTAAGTTGGGCCTTGCTGTCTTCTCGGTCGCATGTTGGGATCCTACTTAGGCAAGATTTAATATAAGAGATGTAGGAGCTAAGCTTGAACACAATGGTAGAAAGAGAGAAATGGGTAAAGTTTAAGGAAGAAAAGAAAAGTTATAATAAAGTGGTATTTTAAATAGGAGGGTAATATTGAGATTTAACATGGGAGTGGTTAAGGGGATGATACAATTCGGGGACCATGGTTTTTATTTAAAGACTCCCCTAAAATAGTTGTTGGTATATATTGCCAAATATATATGTATATATATACATGGCAATGGATCGATAAAAGATACTTAGAGCTGATGTGATGAGCTACCTGTATACGATTCCATTTCTCACTATTAATAAGATGACAAGGGCACAATGGTCGGAATATCAAAAGTTGAGCATGGACCGCAAGAACAATCATCAAGTGGCTGAACTTTTACAACAATCAACTCATTAATTATAAACAAATGATAGTGCTCTTAATTTACTTGTCTAAAATCAAATAGAAAACGAAAGCAAGAATTTGGGTCCAAAAGTGCAATAAAACAAGGGGAACATCTTGGCATGGTAATGTTGAAAGAGGCATTTTTGAGTATGAAAGGCTTGTCGTCACGGGCGCAAACGATGATAAATCATATTTTTGGAGGAGTGGAAGAACATGATATGCATGCATCAACGAAAAGGCTTTGAAGAATCTTTATTAATCTACAGGGAAAAAGGAAAAAAACAAAGAGAAGACGAGTCTTTATTGCACATGGACAACCAGGCTGGAGAGACTCCTGCAAACTTCCATCTTCTTCCTTATACAGACTTTACCCTTTCAGCAGGATATTGGGCCAAGTTCTACTTTCATACAACAATGATTACTTTAACCCAAAACTACCAACCCATTTAGAAATTACAAATTAAATCCCTCATTATCTTTGTCTTCAGGCAAGTTGCTTTTTCTGCCGTATATCATGCTTTGCTTTCGTTTCATCATGCTAAAAGCCTGTATTTTAAATATCTGAATAGATGCTCTTAGTTGTCATTAAGAAAGAATGCTACCAGTTTTATTACATGGCTCTTATTATCATAAGTGATGTTACAATCTTCACATACATAATTTAATATTATAGCAATTATTTTTAATGGTCATAATGGAAGAGTGACATTATTTAAGGATTAGTGGTTGTAATAAAGATAAGAGTTACTTTATAGGAAGAATTACATATTTATGGATTAGTGGTCACAAAAAGAAGAGTTAAATGAGTTAATTTATGACAAGGATGTTACATTATTTATGAATTAAGGAGTTACCATTATGAATCATTATAAAAGCTCTAAGATTTTTCAGTGCAAAAAACCTTTTTTATTCTTTTTCACCACAACCATGAATTAGTTTCAGTTGAGAGAGGAACAACTTATCCACTTAGTGTTTTGTAGGGGTTGATGTGACAATGATGTGTTTTAAATTTTATTTGAAATTTAAATAAACAAATTTGATCATTAATCTTTTTACGTGTTAAATTGGACATCTAGACAAATAAATAGAATTTTGTTTCCTTGAAAATTCATAAGTACTGAATTAATAGAATTTTGTTTCCTTGAAAATTCATTAGTCCTAGAATTGTGTTTATTGACACTTCATATATTAAAATATTTATAAATTAATATTTTGATAAAATTAATATTAAAATATTTCAATAATTTATTGTTTTCTTAAAATATTAAAAATATTAATTTATATACATATTTATTTAAAAGGTTAAGCTATTGGGACTTAATTTTTTTAACTTAATCTCGTACACTATTTGATAACTATTAATTTCTATAATCTATGGGTGAGAAATAAGAATTAAAAATTAATTTTTTTATATCAAAACAGCAACTATTTCCACCACTAAATTAGAAAAATCGACTATCAATAACCTAAACCTTATTTAAATATGTATTGTTATGTAAAAGTTATGAACAAAAGGATGGTAAATGAATTAGATTGGAGTATTTTAAAAGAATTAGAAATGATATAAACCTTTCAACTAAAAATTAAAAAATAAAGTTTTTTCTATTTTGATTAAAAAGAGTAAATCTTAAACCCAAAAAAAAAAAAGTCAAAATAGAATCAATCAAATTTATACTTCAGATCAAAAAACAAACACTCCTTTAGGCAAGTAAGATTTTTTAGTGTTTAACTATATTTAACACCCTTTTCAAGTTTTTTATTTTCTCACTTAACTCGAGTATTTATTGAAAATAAAAGGACATTCAAGAGTTCATTTCTAGTGATGGATAAGACCCTGTTTGGGCAATAAGTAATTATGTGGTGAAGAGAAGATGGAGGTGAGTCTGGGGTCATCATAAAAGAAACTATCATTTATTCCTTTAACAATCTTTACTAACTTTTTAACACATAAAGATGGCATAGGTGTGTTTGCTACCACCTAAAAGTTTCAAAATATCAGTTGGCAACCCTATTGAGATTACAGCATCGCCAAACAAGTACAATATGCAACATAAACTGGACTTCATAAAAAAGCCGAAAAAAAAAGAAGCAAAAACATAAGAAAGAGACCAAAGGAAAAAGGGGAAAAAAATTATATGCACAAATGTGGATCAATATCCAAATACAAAATGTATGGTGACAACGGGGAACTGGAAGGATGAAAGGATCATCTAGGACCAGATAATTCGTCTGCCTGAATCTGCGAACTGGAGTCGACAATCCAATTAGTATGGGGTTGATGAAGGTGGTTAGTATTCTCTTGGCGAATCTCCTCTTTCTGCCATTCTTCCCATCTTTCAGCCAAACCATCACCTTCCAGCATTCTGACAACCTCTGACATCTTTGGTCGCTCCAACGGGGAGCCTTGTGTGCACAGAAGAGCTACCTGGATGAGTTGCTCGACCTCTTCCTCAATGTAATTACCCTGCATATCGGCATCAACCAACTGTTCCAACTTCTTTTCTTTCAGAAGTCCTTTCACCTGAAATTAGAAATAAATTTCAATATAACATCATAACAAAGAATACCTGTCTCTTTTATGATGAACAACTCCAACAAATGTTAATTAATCTAATGATTCTAAACGGAACCCTTCTAACGAACATTTATGAACAGAACATTCGAAGATATTAAGATTTAAGTATATCATTCAGCTATTATATAGCATGATTTTCAAAAATTAGATCAATCAATTTACTTCTGTATTACGTTAAAGCTAGATTCGAAAGGTGTCAAGACATGGTTACCCTAAGCTACCCTACATGCAGACTCCCAGGTAACAAAAAGTGATTGTTCCCAACAGTTTTAGGCAAATTATAGTAGGATCTAAAAAGCCTAAATTGCAATCTAACCAGCATAGATTTATGTCCTGATATCATCTCTTATTTCCTGGACCTAAAAAAATCTATTCAACAATAAGCTGAAAAACAAAAAAGAGTAATTTCAGTTCCATTTTAAAATAATTTTGCCGTCTAACTTGTACCATCCCCTTAGCAAAACCCTAAAATGCCATAATCATTTTAAGACTTGTTTTAACTCCTGGCTGCTGGAGGAATTAAAAATAAATCAACAAAGAAACCCGTGCTGATTGCTGTTGATAAAACAAGATGGAGCAGCTCCAGTTCTACAAGTTACTTTTATCTACCTTAGCCAAGCAATTGCAACAATAACCATCAAACAAAATCACAGGTTCTTGAGATTTTGTAAAGGCATTTACTGGCAGATGTAAATAATTGACATGCAAATATAATTGTAAGGCAGAAGAGGCGTGGAAAAGATGATTTATACCCAGTCAAGAAGCATGACATCATCATCATTAGCAAGCCGAGCAAGATCAAAAGCTCTCTGTCCTGTGATGAGTTCTAGAAGCATGACTCCATAGCCAAAGACATCAGTCTTCTCTGATGACTTTCCAGTTGAGAGGTACTCTGGAGCTATATGCCCAATTGTGCCACGTACAGCAGTTGTAACATGCGTATCTTTGTAATCCATGAGTTTAGCCAACCCAAAGTCTCCAACAACCGCTTCATATTCCTCATCCAACAATATATTAGCAGCTTTTACATCCCGGTGAATAATCTTAGGGTCACAATGATCATGCAAATAAGCAAGCCCCCTTGCAGCTCCTAGTGCAATCCGCTTCCTTATCGACCAATTAAGTGGTTGCTGTAATTCCGGACGCTCTAGGTAATGCATTAATCAAATATGAGAAAACTTTTTCACATCATAAGTGATAAAAACTAGAAAATTGACTTTCAGACTTGATAAGTTTCTCCATGTTTGCTTAAATACATAGAACAATTGATACTTCAAATTTTAATTAGCTCAGAAATATTATAATACACAACATTAGAATAAGTAACAGGTAATTCAGGTTTTATAATAAAACTGAAGTAGAAATAAAAGGGAATTGTTAAACGGACATCATGCTTAAAATTGGAGAACAGACCATTTGTATAACAGGCTGCAACACAAAGCAAGGGAAAAATAAATAAACAAATAAGCAGAGCAAAAACTGACTACCAACATACCTCTTAGACATGATGCTACACTTCCATTAACCATAAAGGGATAGACAAGCAATCGTTCCGTTGGAGTCATGCAAAAGCCACGCAGACGAAGTAGATTTCGATGAACAGCCATACTGATCATTTCTACCTCTGTTTGAAACTGTAACTCCCCACCTTGGGTTCGCTCCTCTTTCAATCTTTTTACGGCCACAAGGGAACCATCAGCTAAACGTCCTTTATAAACCTTACCGAATCCTCCTCTACCCAGAATGTTTTTGTTGCTAAAATTATCTGTTGCAACTTGTAGTTCACGTAGAGAAAACCTTTTGAGCTGGCCCAGATGAACTTCTGGATCTTCTTCAGCTGTAAAGAAATAGAGGTTAAACTGCATCCTGTACAAAAACTTAATGATCAATACACACTAACTTTTTTTTTATGACTAACCAGGTACATCGAAGAAATGATCCTGTGGTTTCCTACGTCTCCACCAAGCAAGTGCAATTGCAGGAGCAGCAAAAAGCAAAGCAGCACCAGCAGCAACTCCTCCAGCAATAGCTCCAGTGGTACTACCACCTAGTATTACAAGAGTTGAAACATATAGATATGTTAATTTTATTCTGTTAATGAAAAGAATTCAATTCTTAATCAGATGCAAAATGGGCTGCAGTAAGCAATTCAGTAGAATCGAACCATCCCCTTCGAGTTAGGAGGAAAAAAAAAATCAGGTGAAGACAGTTTTCATTGGGCTTGAAACTGTACTAAAGTCAAAAGCATCAGACTCCATCAAATCCAGCAGCATCTTTCTATTTCTCAGTTTCAAAAAAAGAAAAACATAGATTATGCAATTTAGGCACAATAAGATATAAATTTCCACAGTGAAAAATACAAAATCCACCAGGCCGCACGTATCAGAGAGCTGATGTATTAAAGAACCCTACTGTGGCAGGCTGGGGTTATCAGCTGTGCATACCATACATATTCATTTAGATTTTCCCCAAAGCATGATTGCCAATACCGTTCTCATATGACTTAGTGTGATAAAATGATCTAAAGATATGCTGATTTATCAATAAATGGCTTTCTCTGACCATAATATCAAAAAATTAAAGGAAAATAATATAAATATTCAAGTAAAAATATCAAGTGCAGGGGGTACAATGCTGGATTCCAGTATCAGTGACAAGTTTATAAGTTAGTAGCACTGAAAATTTGAAATTGAAGTAATCACAAACCTGAAGAAGGTGGTGATGGCGGCTGAATTGGAGAAGGAGGAGAAACCGGAAGAGGATTAAGCTGTTTGTTATTAGCAAAACTGCAAAAAGTAATATAGAAGTAAGCAAATAAATGCAGTTTTTCAGGTTGCTGGGTGGTTTAAAAGGTTCTTCAAGACTACCCAACTGGCGGAACTAAGCAGTAACAACACACTCGTAACAAACCTGATGGGAGTGAATAGTGAAAAAGAACCATTCACTGGAATATCTCCTGTTAGGTTATTATTTGAAAGATCCCTACATTTCACATGGCAATATAGTTGTCAAATTCTTGCAATATAATCCTATAGGGATATTGAGGGAAAAAAGAGAGAACTATTAGATGTGAAAAATTAAGAGATCAACATAACACTCACAAGACTTGAAGTGACGTAACGGCTGTTAATGACCTAGGAATTTCTCCAGTCAAGGTGTTATTGTTGAGACGCCTATCACACAAAACAGAAAGCTGTCATTTTCCAGATAACCAAAGACATAATGAAATAATGAGTGTGACTAGAGACATGACTAAAAAAAATCCAGTCGATACACTTGATCATTATTAACACAAATGAGATTGGAAAGCCAGTTTGTACTCCAAAGTCACCGAGGTTAGACTGCCAAATAGCAGACTACCTCCAGTATTAACAGCAACTAATCAGAGTCTTAACTTTCAAATGAATGTATGACAGGTTGGAAGAGAAGAAAGCCAAGCATAACAGGTAATGAGTTACGAACATGAGTGGCAACCATAACACAAGAATCTTGGACAACAGAGAATTAAAACATAAAGGTCTAAGTTATACAGAGACTCGTCGATCATCAATACATCTTCAATGTACGACTGCTCCAAAGTACATCCCCAACTAGACACTGATTATTACTGCTCCACGTTTTGGTGGATGATATAATACTGTCCTATAAGTTTCTACAAGGAGAAACCATTCACAAAACTTAACCTCTTTAAAACACTTGTACTTGGCAAATGAAAACTTTTATGGTCGTACTAGACTCCAGTAAAAGTGACAGAAGAATCTTTACATAATTATTGTTGATCCAATTCAAATTAACATGAAAAATTCTTAGAAATAGAGATGACAATTTGGAATCCAGGAAATATCTCATCTCAACCAAAATTATCTGCCAACATCATTACAGTGAATTAAAACAATTTCAGGACAATGTTTTGAATGGACTCCTTGCAACACTGCCTTCTTTTGGTTTGGATACTGTTCTTATATTTGTTTCTGTCCTTGCTAAATTTATGGTCCTTTTTGCTCTTCTAGCCCCAATACTTAAACAAAGAACTTGCAACACTGAGAACTCTTCTTAAGATAAGAGTACATGTTTGAGAAGCAAAAGATAAACAAGTCATTAAGCATTATTTCTAGAATACCATACCAGAAATATATCTACTTTAACATTAGTATGACTGGAGAAATCAAATTATAATATAATACTAACAATATCAATCATACTATAGCAACCAAAATCTCATTCAAGTCAAGATTTTCACCAATGAGGAATGGAACTCAAAGTCTCATTTTTTTTCTCTTCTTTACATGGCTATAGTTCAGAAATCAAATTATAGTCTAATCACTAACAAATCAATCATGGAAAACATCCCACAAAATGCTTTAAGAATTAACTTCAATGCCCTAGTAGAGACCAAGGCTGCAACATCATTTTAACATGCTCAAACAATAATAGATGGGTGCAACAGAAGACCTCTATTGGTGAATGTAATTTGGATTATTTTGAAGGACTAGTTGCCATTAGTCTAGGTTTAAATATAAATTTTGGAGTTAAGAGTATCTTTAATAATAGGGCCCTACTTATCAATTAGCCAATTTGGAACATTACCACTATTTTGACAAGTTTTTAATCTAACTCGAGCAATTAGTCAAGCTCTACTTGATTTAGGTTGAGTTTTTTCAATTAAAAATCCCACTAGTCTCAGCTTTGGGAATCCTATACAAAATATTTTCCATACAAATTACCCAAAACTTTACAAAAATAAAGACAAATTCCTTTGAGACCAATACCCATAAAGAAGCAAAAAGTTGAATCTTATCCCATAACCCTTCATTGTTATCCTCCTAAAAATTCTCTTGTTCGTTTCCTGTCAAATTAGCAAAAAGAGCAACGACTGCAAACTTCCACAAACTTTTACATTTTTCTTCTCCCAATGGTGAACAAATTCTCCATAAATAAAGAATTACAAATCAGTATGGTCCAGGAAAATTTGAGTTCTTTGGTTAACCTAAACCAAAGTTTTGTAGCCACTTAAAAATGGTGGAAAATGTGATTAGGCTTCTTATCTTCTTTTTGACACTTCAAACACCATGATGGAGAAAAGCAAACCTAGGATTGCGTTTTTTAAGTATGTTCACTGTATTAATTTTTCCTTGAGCCACTATCCAAAAAAAGACTTGGATATTAGATGGGATTTTGGCCTTCCAAATCATGTTGAAGGCTTGGAAATCTGCCAAGAACACATTATCAATAAGTCATCCAAAATAGCATTTGCAATTGTAGACTCCTAATAGCTCTAACTTCCACACTATTTTATCCTCCAGCTTATTTGATTCCCATCTATTGGTACAAGAGCTCATCAATTGAATATTTTAAATGGTCATCATCATATTCATGTATATTCCATCATTTGTAATTAATTTAATTTTAGAGGAGCTCATTTATACATTCCCTTTACTTTTATGAAAGATTTACTAGTTTGAAAGATACAAGTATAGTTGGATGTTTAGGTGAAGAGAGAGCATTGCCTTAATTGAGGATATGTTTTATTACCCTTCTTTGAAAAAAGATGTAGCAAGGATTTTATCATAGTGTTGTAGTTCTTAATTAGCCAAGACTATGAAGCTTAATATGAGATTTTACGATACCCTACTTCTTCCTTATATCCCTTAGAGATATTTGAATACAGAATACCTTTTGCTTGGCTTGGGAGTATTAAAGGTCAAGAGTCTAGTTCTGGTGTGGTTGATAGAACTAGATTACTCATTTTATCCCTTGTATTAAAACTAGTGATGTCTCGCATGTTACAAAGCTATTACAAAAATCATCCGACTACATGGATTATTTGTTATCCAAGGGTAACAGGGATGTTAGACTTGTTAGTTACTTTTAAAATTGTTTGGCGCTATCCTTAAATTTTCATCTACCTTTCACCCACAAAGGGAGGAGCCGACTGTAGTTTAAGTACTTACTTCGTTGTGTCATAGGAGATAAACTTGATAATTAGGATCTTTCTCTTCCTATGGTTGAGTTTACATAGAACAATGTTGTTCATCAATCTTCCTAATTGTTATGAGCTGTATATTAGGGATTGTGTGTGAGCTATGAGCATGATTATAGGAGAGAATCATGAGAATGATTTGTGT
>JANLJB010005524.1:0-13681 GCA_026212285.1 Bursera cuneata
GGGCTGCGGGTGGGAGATGAGAAGAAAAGAAGAAAAAAAAAGATGGAGAAGAAGAAGTGGGCTGCGGGTGGGAGATGAGGAGAGAGATGGGGAAAAGGAATGGAGGGTAGAAATGGTATTTTTTAATTTTTAAAATTTTGTTTGAACGTCTGTTAAAAAATTAGGGGATGATTGTTAGTTTAGAAAAAAATTGGAGTTTAATGTTTTCGTAAAATCTATCTGGGGGGTCAGAGTTATTTTCCCTTTCTTGTAAGTTGTAACTTGAAGGCGGCATCTGGTAGAAAATGGATAGGTTGAAAGTTTGCTTCAGATTCTGGCTTTGCTGCTTGTTACTGAAAGAGTAAAAGGTACACACAGCATAAAGTAACTTTAGCATGTAAAAGATTTTATAATAATATTTTATTCCCGCTGCAACTGGTCATGGTTATCTCATCCACTCCACTGACTAATTAATGTTGGTTTTTGTTTGTTAGCTGGTTCGGGACAGAAAGAGAAAAAAGTGAAGAAAATTTTAGTTGAGTTTTTTTTCTCTCTCTGGAAAATGGGAAGGACGGTGAAGGTGTTTTCTATTTTCTTTATTTCTTTGTGTAAACGTTATTATCTTTTGTCAGATATTTAATGGGTATTGTATAGATTCCAGTGTATGAGTAAGCAACTTGTTGGCTCGTTGCCTTTTAGGAGTGAGGCTTTTTCAATCCCAGCTGTCACTATTTGTAGCAAGTAGTTGTTGGGAGATGGGACCAAAAACGTCCTTGGTGATATTTCATCATAACCCATCAACATCATCAATAATTTCTCTGTCTACCCTCGTAAATATTTTGGCTTCTTAAGGCTATATGTTAACCCAATTTTTGTTTGCTTTCAGGGTTTTTTATTTTTTTTATTTCCTTTTATCTTGTTTCTGGATACTCCTAATTTTTGTTCTTATTAGGCCCTAATTCTAATTTATTTTCCTTTTTTTTTTTTTTTTTTAACTTCTATGTTTTTTATTATTGTGTTATATGTAAACTTGCAGTAAATCATTAAAAGATGGAGAGTTCTCTATTGCGGTTTAATTTTTTATGTTGATACACATTTACAGAGATACAAGGAGGATATGGTGGAGTTGGATTTTGTACTGTAGAGGTATGGACCTTTTTTTTCTTTAACTTTCCAGTTTGCATGTTTTAGTTTCACTTCTTTTGAAAGACAAGTTTCTTCGGTGTTGGTTGAGTGTCAGAATCTTGATAGTATTGGTACCTTGAGTTGTTGGTAGTCTTTCATTTCGAGGCATTTTGCACTGTTTTAACTCTTTTGAGGGTTGAATAGTAGGGAAAGAAAAAGGACTACTCTGAGCTGAGTTGTTCCTCATGTCAGAAGTTAAAAACCAAGAAATTACTTGGGTAATATTTTCAATCTATGGCTTAAAACCCAGGTATCAGATAGGAGGTTTTACTTTTTGGTTTTTGTAAACTACCAGTAGTTCGTTACCTTGATAAATGTAGTTTTCTAAATCTTGTTAGGATCCAAAATTCTGAAATAGGTTTTAACTGTGATTTCTGAATACTATCAAATTTTTTTTTTAAATTAATTTTAGAAATTTTGGTCTGAAAATGGTTCATATGGAGTCCAGGATTTGGAAATTGGGTCTGCTTTGGGTTCATGTGTTTTTAGATTGAAAGTGTGAGTTCTTACGACTTCTATTGTGAGTAATTGAGAAGTGCAAATGCAATTAATGTTGATTCTGCTGTCTGGTTAATTGGCAAAAGAGAATTGGGGTTATTGGAGACCATGCTGTAAACTTTTAGGATATAATGGGTTCTGTGGGCCTGCCCTGTTAAAGCTGTTCTTATCAAGTGGAGGTTTTGATTAACTGGTTTTTGTGCAAGTGGAAATGGAAATTTGAATACCCTTGCTATCCATTATGGACTTCTAGGCTTTTCTTCTCTGTTTGCTTTCTCTATTGTAGCTTTCACACCTCTCACTGTCCAAAACTTAGTTACTGTACTGTAAATTTAAC
Organism: Bursera cuneata; assembly: GCA_026212285.1. NCBI lineage: Eukaryota > Viridiplantae > Streptophyta > Magnoliopsida > Sapindales > Burseraceae > Bursera > Bursera cuneata. Next base: position 2,000 of record JANLJB010005524.1, read on the forward strand.
TGTTACTATTATTTTTATATTACTGCATTTCTGATTTTATGGTTTTCAGATATTTCTCATGCTCTAACTGAATTTTGTTGCCTTTTCATACATCAATAGGTCAGCAATTCACAAGAGTCCAATTTTTGAATTGTGGAGCAAATCACTACTGAGTTCTTCACATACTCCATCTGTATTTTTTTTTTTTTTATTGGAGGTGATCTCTGGTTTAGCTCCATTGGCCTTTTCTGGGGTCTGTTTCTCTCTTCTTGCTTACCTCTATGCCCTGACACTAGTGCTTTCCCTCAAATTTTACTTTTATATTCTACCATCAAACCGGTTGTAGTGAAACCCACTATTGAAATATTTTGCATCCATTTTCAGGACTTATACGATTCTAGAAAATCCTAGGTTTTGAGATGGATGATAAACTAGCCTAGATTTTAGAGCGGGTTGGTGGATTAATTTTCAGTTCTTCTGGTGGTTGTACTCTGAATAGTGGCTTGAAAAAGGCTAGATGACTGTGGATGAAGTTGGCAGTAGCTCCATATGGACGAAAGAGCAGGATAAGGCATTTGAGAATGCCATAGCAACTTATCCTGAAGATGCTTCAGATCGGTGGGAGAAAATTGCAGCTGATGTACCTGGGAAAACTCTAGAGGAGATTAAACATCACTATGAGCTTCTGGAGGATGATGTTAGCCGCATTGAATCTGGCTGTGTTCCTCTGCCTTGCTATAATTATTCTTCTGATGGATCTACAGGCCATGCTGGCGATGAGGGAGCTGGTAAGAAGGGTGGCCACTATGGGCATTATAATAGTGACTCCAATCATGGAAGTAAGTCTTCTAGGTCAGATCAGGAACGCCGTAAGGGGATTGCTTGGACAGAGGATGAACACAGGTAAAGTTATTATAGTTGATTAATGTTCTTGCTTCATATAGATTGTAAATTGCATCTGCAAAGTACTTTAATTTAGGTAGAGATCAGTTTCTTTGGCTATTTCAGTGCTTAGTGCACTTATTTTATATTTGTATGCATAAGAAATTTCTTCATATCTGACTCACCAGAATCTTGTAGCCTGAGGCCACTTTAGAATCTTCAACTGCCTTCTATACTTATAGTAGATAAGAAGTTATTTTTTATTTTTGCTGGAGATAAATTTTACAGGTGGTTATTGTTAAGGTAATAGCAAGCTTGGACTTCCTGTATAGCTTCGGTATTTAAAGGGTTGGTGCAATATGTTCTGTTTAATCAGTAACCCTTGCTAAGGCCAAATAAACAGTCAGTGGTATTTCTCAGTATATTGTGAAATGATATGGAGTAGGTAAATATGAAAGGGATCTCAATGTTAAAATGTGCAATAGAAATATAATTGGATATGTTGCTGGAATATTGTTGCTTATGTTTTTTTGCATGAAATTTATTCCAGGACTTTAATTCTTTTATTGTAATATTTTATTGTCTACAAGTGATTTTTGTTATATTATTTCTCCTTAATATCAAAATTACAATTCTCCTTGTACATTGAGGATTGAGGGAGAAGCTATTTGTTTTTTCTTGGATAATCTAACATGTGTTTTGGTCAAGATTTCTAACTTTCTCTCCCAAAAAATAGAGTGAAAAAGGAAAAAAGAAAAATAGAAAGGAAAGAAGAATGGTCATTCATGAATAGCAGGATATGCAATATTTTAACCAGAAACTGGGAGAGCTGAAGAAGAGACAACTTTAGCAGTATTATGCATTATTCCAGTAAATATTGGTTGTATCTGTGCTTGTAATGACTAAGGATTTAGAAATTGATAGGTCTCACAGATGTGATGAATTGAGTAGAGATTACCTATTTCAAAAGAACACTGGAGTTATTAATAGTTGGGTTGTTCGTTGACTTTTCACAGTTTCCACTTTTCTATAGTAAAATGTATCCCTTTGATTAAAAATTATATCTACAGTTAAGCTTTAAACTTTAAAAGGTTTTCCACTATCTGATTGGATTGATGCTTCGAACCGTGAACTATCAACTGTGATAAAGTGAAGGGTCAATTACCTAAGATATTAACTTATCATTTATGCTTTTTGTGTTCCAAGCACAGTTTAAACTTGTGAATTTGTGCTTAAGCATTAAAAGATGCACTTCGTTAGTTTGTGTTGTACTTTTTTTTTTTCCTTTCAATCTTTGGATGTCAGTTCAAATGTTCCTTGAGGGGGAAATATTTTGGCAATTTCTTAAGTGAACTTTATGGCACACAAAGCTACTGTTTGCAATATGAGGTAGACAACCATGTTTCCAGCCTTTAGAAACTAATAGAGTAATTCCTATCAGAAAAGAAACTTCTTAGAAGCCAAAGTTTGACATAAAGTTGAGGCATAAAACATTGTATACAAAGCTCTACATGATATTTTAGCTTTAAATTGCATTACAACAAATTTTCTTAGAGTGCTAATGTCAAATAGGAAAGTATTTATTTGCATAAAGACCAGGATATTGGTGGTGTATAGTACATGTCCTGAAGTGCAGAAAGGTCGGTGATACCTGCATTATGGTATAAGCCTGTGATATTCTTAATGATTAATATGCCTCTACAATATGGACTTTTGGAGTGATCTTATGCATTTGATTTACTAGCATTCATGCATATGGTGGTGAAAAGCCTACACCTTGATTTTCTCAAATGAGGATCATTTAAACAGACTGACAAGTGGACTACAATATTTATCTACTTTGCAATATTCCTACAAATTATTTAAAAGAATTTAAGCATATAAGCCTTGCCTTGTAAGCCACCTAACCGCCTGGGTTTGTGGGGTGTACTTTTCTAATATGAGATGGTGTAAAACAACAGTTAGAACTCCCTGACTAAGTAAATTGTAAGTCAAGATAAATTGTCATCTATTTTGTAGCCTTTACCAGAATGCTAATTTTGAACTATTTGAGCCATTGAACAGACACACAATTGGAGATAAACACAGAAACAATGTGCTATACATTATGATATTATCAATATAAGGGGGGAATCAAGCACAAGAGTTCTTGTTTTACCTTGCTTTATTTATATGTTAAGTAACCATTGATCTCAAAAAGTCTGAATAGGGAAAGGGTCAACAAGTAGTATTGGAACTACGTTAATATCCTGCAGATGATTTTTGAATTGGTTGTGATTGATACCAACTTTTTTGTTGGTGTCTCTAGATTATGGAAGGTACTATCATTAATTTATGGCTCATTGTATTGTGATTAAAGTTTAGGAGGAATGATCTCCTCTCATCAATTTACAGGCCACTAAAAAAGAATATAAGAGGCTGTGGAAGCAAATACTTTTCATAACAATAACAAATGAATTGACTTTAGGTCATATCTTCAACTTATATTAACTTGAATTCATATTTAACTCATTTCAAAATGTTGTGGAATGAGAGGTGACCAATAAATATTTGATGATCAAGTTTAAATGTTTCCTGGAAAAAGTGAATATATGTGCAAATTAGTTGCTTCCTTTAATGTACCCTAAGAAATTTGTTTTTGAGATTATTTATCAGGGAAAAGAAAAGATTTATGTTTTATTTGATCATTACACTCGCACGTACAAAATGTGTGTTTAAGTACCCTGAATATTATTTTCTTCAAAACAATATTGGGCTTCTCATTTTGGAATAGGGAGGGCATGAATTCTAGGAGTGTAGTTGAACTTCTGATTTGGGGCTTACACCAGATTTTTCAGGATAATTCACTCCTAGATATGTCACTATTGAGATGGGAAATTGAATACATACTGTCAAACATTAGTTATCCTCTCAGCAACTTTTTTCTGTGCAATTACTAGGTTGGCAGGAATTAGGATAATTCACTCCTAGATATGTCACTATGAAGATGGGAAATTGAATACATACTATCAAACATTAGTTATCCTCTCAGCAACTTTTTTCTGTGCAATTAACTAGGTTGGCAGGAATTTGAAGAATCCCAGTATTTGCTTGAAGTTGGCATGTTAGTTTTCCATACCATGGAATTTTATTTTTTTGAGAAAGTGCCATAGTACTTTGAAAGAGAGTTTAAGAACTCACATATCTGGATTTGTAGTGGAGTGACTGAACCAATGAAGATTTGTTGTTAGCTTGCTACGACGAGTGTCAAATTTGTTTAGAATCCGTATTCCAGAAGTTTTGGAACTGGTATTTAGTACTGTGGATTTCACTGCATGGCTAATTAGGGTCTTGTCTTTGTTTTCTACATTTATGATGTTAAGAAGGTTTACGATTTAGCTTTATCATTGGAAAGTTTACATTAGTATGTTATTTTATCTTATGTAAAAATACTTGCAAAGTGATAAAAGCTTTTGGGTAATCTGGATTAGATGTGTTCCAAAACTAAACAAGGCCTACTTAAAAAAGATTGTTTCTATAGATATTAAGGCTTACACTTGCCCATTCTGGAGACATTAATGTCTAGGCAGAAAAGAACTATGGGCCATGATTTTTTGTCAACGTGATGGAGAGGCACTTTATTGAAGAAATTTGTTTAATTGATATATTGCAGTATGTTTTTCACTTGGGCTGGTTAATTTTAAATAAGAAATAGTTAGATGGGGAGACCTATTTGCTTACAGATAATTTTAGATTCTGAACACAGAACTAAATGTCAAGTCTCTTTGATTATTCAAAGAAAAAATGTATACATTTTTGTGCTATTCTCATTGAGTGGTTCTTCAATAAATTATGTTCATCTATGTAATTAAATTTAATATTAAAATTATTTCTTTATATAATTTCTATGTTCGTTTTTCCCTTGTAGTACGGATTTTCTTTTGTGGAGTAAATACTGAAATAGTCATGCTGATAAGTTGCCTATATTTTTCAGATATGTAAACCATTCAGATTTCATTAATCTGATTTTTTATTTCATATGGAGTAAATTGCTTGAAGGGAAAGGACATTAGACTAATTAGTCAGACATCATATGCTTTTCTCAGCATCACTATCACCAAGTAGTGGATTTCATAAATTACAAAATATTCATTTTAGCCTTGTATTGGTAATTATGAAATGTTATTGATGAAAGATTTCTATCGAGCAAGTTTGACAGTTGCCTTTGGACTGAATAATTCAAATCGTAGGTAGACTGTAGCCATATTGATGAATACGGCTGGGCTTTGCACTGCAAAAACATTAAGTGTTTGCATCATGGTCAGCACGAGATATGAAGTAATCTTGTATGCAGAGGAGCTATGTTACAAGTAGAAATGTAAAGCTCTAATCAAAAAGAGAAAAAAAAAATTGTAGAGATATAAAGAATAAATATTTGGCTTTAAGAATCTGAAAAACAAGAAAGAAAAAGTAAAGGTAAAGTGCATACTTCCGTGCTGAATTTGATGTCACTGTTATGGTCATTATGTGACTTTATTGTTTAGTTTTCAATGCTTATAACATAGTGGTACTAAAAGCTTTTGATTTCACTGCTCTGTAGTATACGCAAAATAGAGTCATCAAAACCTAGTTAGAGACAGTGAGGGCAGAATGAGAGTTAAGCCGGATAATAGTGATTTAAATCCAACAAATTGACAAGAGTTTATATTGATATGTATCCATCTCAAAATATACTAATTGTGGTTCCTTAAATTCAGAGTGAAGCACTAATTTCTTTAGACCTTGGTGTAGTTTTTTAGAAATTTGGAGTGTGCTGGGATGTCAATTTTAACAAAATAAAATCTCGGAGAGGAGACCTTGGCCATAATAATGCTTAGTGGAAGAAGAGAGCTGTAAGTACATATGGCAATGTCATAGGTTTTCAGAAATCTGACAAAAAGTTAAGCAATTAGGCGAGTTCCCAATGATACAGGCATTGTTAGGATGGACATTCTCTTAGCCTTGTGTGGATGTTGCATTGTTATTATCCTGAGAATTTGACAGACATTGAAATTTTGCTGGCTTTATGATAAAGCTGATATTTGTTGACATCACATGATTAGAACAAATCCATTAAGGATAGGATTTCCCTAGGTGATGGAGCCTTAACTGAAACATGGTTGGTACAACCTTGGGGGACAAGCCAAGACTAAATTTTAGAACTTGCTTTTGCAAGATTTTTGACAGACACCTGATATTTTATCCAGTATTGTCGTGTAGCGTTATCTGACTTTGATACAACCATTGTGATTCTTTAGAATAGCATTTTCGGTGGCCTTCCCTGGCTCAATGTCTGGCTGGGAGTCGCCTGGGAAGAATTCTCTGTTATTTTACACATCTCAATTTTGGTAAGTAAATATAGATTCTCTTATATTTTCATATCATGGATATTCTGAGAAGTAAGTCTTAAGTATCTTAGGTGGAAGTACAAAGGAAGGGTTTGTGCTTTTAGATGCATTTAACAACTTTCACAAGTTATAGAGGGTGCTAGAAAACTTGGGGCCTTCCAAGTGGAAAACTTCTTTAGATAGATCTTTGCATACATCATTAGACATTAGTTACCCTAGGAGGCCAAAATTTTAGATGAACCAGTCAAGTATTTTTTATGATAGTGGTAATCATGTTCGTATTTATTATGGAGATGTTCGTGGGCATATCTTTCATGGCCTCTCTTGTGGTTTGAGTGTGACATAAATTTATCAGTTTGTGAAAAAGAATCTTAAGCTCATTGAATTTATAGTTGCCTGTATTTTTAAGTTAGTAGCAAATTGTGCATCTAGAGCCTAATCTTCGAAACCACTTCAGTGTCGATGCTACAATCTTCTTAAGTCAGAAGTGTGGCATATATTATTATTTAATTGGTAACTTCTAATTCTGAATTGTCCTACAAACAGGTTATTTCTTCTTGGTTTGGACAAATACGGGAAAGGCGACTGGCGAAGTATATCCCGCAACTTTGTGGTTACAAGAACACCAACTCAAGTGGCAAGTCATGCACAAAAATACTTCATTCGTTTGAACTCAATGAACAAAGATAGGAGGCGATCAAGCATTCACGATATAACTAGTGTTAACAATGGAGACATTTCAGCACCGCAGGGACCAATCACCGGTCAAACTAATGGTTCGGCAGGAGCTTCCTCAGCCAAAACAGTGAAACAAGCCCCACAACATCCAGCTGGGACTCCAGCAGTTGGCATGTATGGCTCTCCGACTATAGGCCAACCAATAGGACCCCTTGTCTCAGCTGTGGGCACCCCAGTGAATCTTCCTAATCCTGCACACATGGCATATGGTGTCCGAGCTCCGGTACCTGGAGCAGTAGTTCCTGGTGCGCCAATGAATGTTGGTCCTATGCCATACCCAATGCCGCACACGTCCGCTCATAGGTGATGTGTTGTATTAGCTACAAAAATGTACAAAGGATGAAGACTGTTTCGCTCGTGTTAATGCTTAGTTAGTGGGTTCTTCATTTTATCTTGAATAAGGTTTGCTTATTTGCAAGCACAATTTCTCTAATGCTAAACTGTCATTTGTTTAAATTTTCAATAAGCCATAGGGAGAGAGAGAATACATGCAATCTGTATAGGCAACTTTGGAAAATGGGCTGCGTTATGGGTAGGGTAGTTCTGTAGTATTATTTTTTTTTGTTTTCTGTTTTCTTAGAAACCATTAATGTAGAAGTAGTCGATGCTCTTTTAGATTCTTGGCAAAAGTTGTAAAGAACCGTATCTATTTTGACTATTTTGCTAGCTTATCTGAGCGCATATTGTGCTTCGCCTTGCCATAAATATGTATAGATCACCGCTCTTGAATTGCTTTATATGATAGGTTGCCTGTGAGGTTGCTTACTGCATCATTTAAAATCATATTGGGTAATCATCTTATATTTCATCGTGTTTTGATGCCACCTGACTTGGGGTTGGAGTCACTCGTGGATGGAAAAATCTAGATGTTTCGTTACTCTATATTAGCCACTCAATTTGATGATCAATCTTTATCTATTGCTAATCAGATGGAGGAAATTATAAAATTTTATTGAGAGAAAACACTCAAAATAAGAGAGAAGAAATATAAATTACAAAAATGAGTACGAAATGAATCATATTTAATGACATTTATTTACTTAATATATACTAAGAAGAAAAGGTCATCATAATCTAGAACTATGCATAGACTTTTATCATTACCTTTGGAGAATAGACATCTTTAATGTCCAATTTCGAACAAGATAAAGAAAAATTTTATTATGTATATCCTTGGTAAAAACGTCGTTGATTTGGTACGATGTGACAATCTCACCAGTTATTTTAGCTTCAAACAAAGTGATAATTAACTTAAATATATTTGGTTCTCCTTTGAAGTATTGGGCTATTGACAAATTTGGTTGGTAGATTTTTTATCTTCACAATTTCTGAAGTTGTATGGGCCTGAAACGATACTATGTGTAACATCCCAAATATAATAAATATATTCTTAACTTTGATCGATGCAAAATGATACCAAAATAAAAGGAGAATTTATATTGATCCCCAAGATAAATTTTGAGAAAATACTTAACCCCAGATTTTTATTAAATTAACATTTATCTCTAAAAAATAAACATTTATGCCCCATATTTTTGGAGGGTAAGTGTTAATTTTTAGGAAAACAATATTAATTTTTGGGAGATAAGTATTAGTTTAGAAAAACAGTGTTAATTTTTGGAAGATAAGTATTAGTTTAGCAAAAGTTTGGAGCTAAGTACTTTTTCAAAATTTATCTGGAGGGTCAGAGTAAATATCCCTAAAATAAAACTTAAATAAACTAATGTCAATAAACAAATTTTCAAATATTGTCTCCAAAAAATCGATTTAAAATCTTCAAAATCTAAAACATAAGAAGTACTAAAAATCCATAATTAATTAAAAACTCTAGTAAAAACTAACTCCTCCAAGATATCAACCAACAACCCAACTAAATTCTTAGTCTAATCTGCAAAATGTTAAAGGCGAGGAGTGAGCTATCAACTCGATGAATAAAATCATACATGATTATTTAATAACTTAAAACAATTATTAAATCAAACAGTTAACTAAAACTTCTTAATATTATAAATAAAACATACTTAATATAATATCACAATTAATCAAAGTATTTGAATTTTATAAAATATTTCTAATACCATGTCACATAGTATCACCTGTAATCCTGGTGAATGGTCCACATAATCAGAATAAATGTCACCTATACTCCTAGTGACTCGGTCAGATAGTCAAATAGTTGTGCGCACACTAATACCACAGTTGGGTTCAAATATCAAATTTCATAATGATATTCAAAGACGACAGACAATGAGTTAGAACATATTTTTTAAAGTCATAATACAATTATATAATTCTAATATAATTTCAAACAGAAACATAAATATACTCAAATAATGATATCTTTAAAAAAATATTTAAGAAACCTTTTAAGAATATGTTGATTTCATAAAATGACTTGATAAATTATTTTAGTTAAAAACAAACGATTAACATATAAACAATAGTATAAAATATATAGAAATTTAATCTAAAATAACAAATAATTCAAAACTCAAAACCATTCAAAAATAACAATTTAACTTTACAATGCATATTATATTTGAATAACTACACGTATGATGTTATTTACTTTAATTGATACCTTAAAAGAAAACTATAACTTTGCCCTTGTTTCAAAGCCTCAATGAAACTTTTGGTAAAGAGAACTAGATCACCCAAAGAAATTTCTTTCAATAAGATAAATAAGCTTAAATGCTTACTTAGAATAAGTCTGGATAGGTCTTGAAGCTAGGGAACTCACTTTCTTAGATAGAGTTCCTAGGCTCCACTTATTATTTTCCTAGGCAATGAGGGATTTAGTAATTTACTCTCATATATATAGTTCCCAGGCTCCACCTATTATATTCCTAATCGATGTGGGATCTTATACAATATTAAATAAAAAGGTAAATCTCACATGTAACAATAAAAGTAACTAGTAAAAAAATTGATTCATTACATGCTTTTTAATATAAATACAATTATTATTTTAAAAAAAATTGGGGTGTTACAACTCTCCCCTCCCTAAAGAAATTTTTTCCTCGAAATTTTTATACATACCTCACATTCCAAAAAGTTGGGGATACTTTTCTTTCATTTTTGCTTCTCTTTCCCAAGTTGCTTCTTCCGTAGTATGATTAGTCCATTGTACCTTCACCAATAGTATAACTCTAGTTCTTAAAACTTGTTCTTTCCTATTATGAATCCTTGTTAAACTTGGTGGTAATGCAACACGATAAGCCACTAGACCAACTCTTTCCAAAATTTATAAGGCTTAATAAATCTAGGGCTTAACTTACCTTTTTGCCAAAACGAAAGACTCCCTTCCATGGCGATACCTTTAGAAAATGTAACGACTCGGGTTTTCGAAATAATGTTATAGGGCTATGAGTGAAAGATTTCAAAACATAAAATTGTAAATCTACGTGTTTTTGATACATAATGGATGATACATATTGACAGTGTGTATGTACATATTTGGATGTTACAGATGAATTTGAGAATTTTCTAGATTTAGGACTAAAATGTAACTGACGTGGATAAATGGATTTTTAGTCTTTAGTGACTGGTATTCATGCTTTGAGGGTCACTTGAGTGAGGATTAGATGAAGATGGGTTGGCATTGAGATGTAGAGACTTCAGAATAGGATTCATGAACGTTGAAGGTTTAAGAATTTACACTTGGACCCCCAAATCCCAAAAACTATATAAGTAGTATAGTGGCCCAAGGCATTAAAAAACATGCAGAAACACCCCATTCACCGAAAATCGCTACTGTCGATGACTGTTAGTATTCTTGGCGAGTTAGCTGTCGTGGTTGGTTTCGATGGAAGCGTCTCGGCATGTTGGTCTTTGTGGTGGCCTTTGTTTTCCCGTTCGACGTCGAAATTGGTTGGATCGATGCAGTGAAGTTTTAATTGTCAAAAATAGATCTCCCTCCTCCGTTGTCGTCAGCCCCTGCCATCGATCGGGATCGTCATGTCTCAGCCTGAGGATCCTGGATCTGGTCTCTGATCGGCCGTCTAAGGCCTGGATCATTTGCAATCGACCGTGGAGGTTTCACCTACGTCGATCGTTGATCTGCTGTCCCCTGTCGTTGTTAGCCCCTGACATCGGTGATGGTCAGTATTCATCATGATTCACCATCGATTTTTTTTTTCGATGAGACGAAGCTGGTGGTTATCATTGTTCACTGTGATTCGCTACCGATCATTTTTTTAGACGAGTGAACGTGAAACACGGTGGCTAGGAAAAATTCAATCAACCCCCTCAGCTTGCAGGCTTGATAGATGCACCCTTACCAGTTATATCCTTGTAACTTTAGGATTTTACAAATACACCCCCAATATGTGTTTTATCATCAGGAACCTTGAGGGTTTTCAGGTTAGTAATTTTAACCCTGCTTGGTTAGGTTTCAATTAACTATTAATAGTTTGTAAATCATAACCAACATATGCATTAACAAAGAGAGGTTTGATTTCTTTTTAGAGTATGATGTAAAAGATTATGATAATCATTCTTTCAAAGCTTGCCACCAGCTCAATTGTAACTAGCATCCATCAGTTCTGAAGTTTATGCTGTTATTTTGTTTTGAATGCTTTACAAAATTTTGTAGATAGTTGTTAAGGATATTCCATATGTCGGTAGGAGTTATAGATGGTAGGTTGGCAGATTCTAGATCAAATTCCTATAAGAGCCAATGGTGCCTATAGTGAAATGCTAATTGGTGCCTAATTCA
>JANLJB010005526.1:10150-23469 GCA_026212285.1 Bursera cuneata
CCCCCAAAAAATTATCACTGTTTTCTCAAAACTAACACTTACCCCCCAAATATTTGGGGGATAAGTATTAGTTTTTTAGAGATATTTAGGGGGTAAGTGTTAGTTTAGTAAAAGTGTGGGGCTAAGTATTTCTTCAAATTTAATTGGGGGGTTATTGCATTTCCCCCTTTATATTATTTATAAAGTTGGAAAGCCAAAATGCCAGCCATCAATCACGTGACCAAAAACCAACTAACCCATAACAAAAATTAATTAATTAAGAGAAAAACTTATTCGTCCTAATATTTGAAAATAATATTTAATTTCTCTTTCAATTGATTAAAAAATTAAAATTCTCCACGAAAACTATAAATGAAATTATCCGAATTATAAATGAGATTGTTATGTGAAATATTATAAACGTGATTCAAAGCATGTTATTGGACTCTGAAAATTCAAAAGATAAACACCGTATTTTTGCCAAACCACCGAAGCTAATCTGAATACTTTTGTATTTTGTTTGAGAGTATGGCACACAATAGGTGACTTGTGTTGGTGGTGGCTTCTGTTATTTTTGCTGCTAGTTGCTGGTTTAGATCGTTAAAGAGGTGTTTGGTTATCAAGAAAATCTGCAAAAAGAGAGAAAATTTTTGTTTTATTTTCTTATTCCGTTTAAATCCGTATTTTATTATTATATTCTTTTCGAATACGACAAATTGGCGTAAAACTGTCTATGCGTCTCATGTTGTCCACGGTCCAAAAGTCTGTCTCAAATTGGGGTCTATATGTTAGAATTCCATAATAGTGAAATATTGATGGGTATTTTAAAAAAATAATCAGATAAGGAGAGTGATAAGGAAAATAGTCTATCTTAATAATCTTTGTATCTATTTAATCAATCTTATCTGAAATATCAAAAATACTCTTATATATTTAAATAGATGATTTTAACAACCATCGTGATATTATTTAAATAGATGATTTTAACAATAAATTGTTGTTAAAAATAAATGATTTTATAAGAATTATTCATAAATAAAAGAATATAATTTGTTATTGTTATTTTTTGTTAAAAACTATTTAAGAATTTAAGTTATGATTCCATATATTTTTTTTTAAATGAAAGACTAAAAAAAAAAGATGAAAGAGAATTAAAAGATGAGACAAAATATTTAATGCTTGGAGAGAGAATTAGGATAAGAGAATATTGCATTAAATGTTTGGAGGTTCATGAGTAATCTGAACCATTGATTTTCATATAATCTAATGGTTTATAAATTGTGTACAAATTTGTGCTTAAATTTGTGTCACCTGATCCTGTCTATATATATATATAATGGCAAGTGAGATAAATACTTAATATAATAGCAAATCCTCAAACTACCCTTGTAGTTTTTACAAAATCTATTGGTGAAGCCAAGTTTATGATTTTTATGAATCGATCTCCCACTAAATATGAATAGGTCAACCTACATTGATGTTTTGTAGAGCACATTTTGATACGAATCCACCTAACTCCACCTCAAAAGCTAGCTCAAGAGTGAAGGGTTGTGAACCTATATATATAACACCTAAGACCACCCTTATTAATCGATATGGGACTCATCATACCCAATCCCTTTAGACTGTACATCTCATGCAGAGAATCTTACAAATGGTCCACTGACCATATAAGGATACGTGGCTCTGATAGATATGAACCTATCTAGCTCCATGTCAAAAGCTAGCTCAAGAGTGGAGGGTTGTGAACTCATATATATAACACCCATGATAGAGAAAAATATGAAAAATGGTAAAAAAACAAAATTTTATTTATTGACGTCTCCTAAAAAGAACACGAAAACAAGGCAACATATAAAAACTTTATATACTGCTACAAGAAGTTATGCTCTAGATATATCTCTTGACTGGATTCGAAATCCAAATATATCTCTTGAAATCTACTCCTAAAATCATGCAGCCTTATCACTCCAATAATCATCCAGCCTTATCACTCCAAGAATCATGCACCCTTATCACTCAACAAATAATCATTCATCCTTACCTATTTTTGTTGTGTTTTATTTTGCTAATAATTATCACCCTTACTAACCGATGCGGAATGCATCACGTTTGCTCTCATGATCAACCAAATATTTTTTTTCTTTTAATGGTAAAAACAGATAACTTGATCGCCACTTAAGTCATTAATCACCATCTCACTTTTTGGAAGTTTCAATTTTAACCCTCCTACTTCGATCTAACCTATAAGTAACTAACAGAATTTGTCTTAAAAATCACAACCTTGATATCCCCGTTATGATTTCAAAAATCAGACAAGATCAAGGAGTACCCTCTTATTTTGGCTTAATTTCAGGTAAAAAGTATGTTTATCATTTTAATCAACCACATCCTTAACCTTATCAATTAATAGAATCTGTTAATTTAACTTTAACAGAAAATTTGAAAAGATAATCTTGCCCTTGAAAATTTTTCTTTTAATTTTAACTCTTAAAAACTAAAATAAAATAAATTATTTTAGATAATTATGTATAAAATTGATTGTGAGACTTTTTTTAGTTTTTCTTCTTTTTTAATTGATTTTTTATTTGGTTATGAAATTGGGGTCTTGATTATTAACTATTTGATAGGAAATTTCTAATTAAACCTTTTCTGTTAGGGTTTAAATTAATAATTTTTATTAATTGATAAAAAATTGATATATTAGGGATGTAATTAATTAAAATGATAAATATATTTTTACCTAAAATTAAGTTAAAATATGAGGATAATCCTTGTGTTATCCCTTTCAAAAACTATAGGGATAGTTGTGAAATTTGCCCCTCATATAATTAGTCAGAAAGTAGCTTTTGCTTTATTTATTTTATTTTTATTTTGTTTGGTCGAATAAAATTGTGAAGTAGCCAACATGTGTACGCTTCAGAAAGCTGAAAGCCATCTGGAACAAGTTTTACCAGAACAAACAACGTCAACAAAAGTGACTTTTCTAAGACAAAGACAAAAAGCCATAGAATAACAATGAGAGTAGAAACTGTAGATTCTTATTGAATCTCAGCTCAGCGTTTGCTGTCTTTCTCTTCTCTTCTGTCTCTCTCCCTCTATCGTTCTTCAAAGGTAATCCATCCTCTTTTCTTTGTTGTACCATACATTTCTTTTCTTTATGACTTAAATCTTTTTGCATGAAAGTTAAATTCTTGTTTTAGTAATGAATTTAGATTTTATATTGGAAATTTGAAAATGGGTATGGTGGATATATCATATATGTTGAAAAGAATTATTATTAATAGTATTTTGAGTTTAATGGATATGGGTGATGTGCTTGGTGTTGACTTAAAAGAAAGAATGATTATTTGTTGTTAAGCTTTACAATCTGCTTTATTGAGAAAGATTTGGGTCGAGAGTTAGTTTGAGAGATGGAGAATTAAGAAATAAATTGTTTATATGTATGCTTGAGATTATGATTATAGTACGAGGGAAAAGTTTTTTTTTTTTTTTTCTATAGTTTATTGCTTGCAAAATTACCTTNAAATAAATTGTTTATATGTATGCTTGAGATTATGATTATAGTACGAGGGAAAAGTTTTTTTTTTTTTTTTTCTATAGTTTATTGCTTGCAAAATTACCTTTTTTCTTTATCGCTCGTCTTGTTTTTTGGTGATTAGATTGGAAATAGAAAGATTAGGTTATGTTTCAAGAGATTTATGATATTGTAGTCATCTAATTTT
This sequence comes from Bursera cuneata, assembly GCA_026212285.1. Classification (NCBI taxonomy): domain Eukaryota; kingdom Viridiplantae; phylum Streptophyta; class Magnoliopsida; order Sapindales; family Burseraceae; genus Bursera; species Bursera cuneata. The sequence continues at coordinate 13,855 of JANLJB010005526.1, forward strand.
ATGATTGGGCAATGAAGTTTTTGAACTGAATAGATGTAATATGTTGGTTGCTATGTCATTTGCTGTGTTATAAGTAAAAATAACAACTATTGTGCCTTGTTGGTGATGTCTCATGTAGGCATAAAATTCCACTTATATGGGGAATTCGGAATCAGCATATGATGATCCTCAAGATGATTTTCAGCATCAACCGCCTTCTTATGGTGGAAGTCCAATGGATTATGGTCATCAACCAAGTTCTTATGTAGGAAGCTCGATGGATGATGGCCATCATCTGAGGTCTTATGCAGGAAGCTCGATGGATCATAACTATCCACTGCCGTCCCATGCAGGGAGTTCAGTGGATCATAACTATCCACTGCCATCCCATGCAGGGAGTTCATTGGATCATAATGCTCATCGTTCTATACTACCTACCCGCATAGCTGACAATTTCAACTCTTTGGATCAGGTTTTTGTCTTTACTTTAACTCTCACTTATATATTGAACCCAATCAGGCAATCAAAGATCACTAAATGTAGCTTTCTCTTGATTCATTGCCTGCAGTAACACTTCTAACTTATGAGGTGCCTATTGATGAATTTTATGGCATAGGCAGTATGAAATGACATCTTTTTTTAATGTTCATTTTGAATATTTGAACAGAGTTTTATTTCTTTATTTATTTTTGTATTTTTTTTGTAGTCATTCATGGCATTCTACTGGTTGTTGGCTTGTTGCCATTGTCTCAAATAGTTACTCTCTCTCATCTGAACCGATTTCTGACCCAACATGAGCCTATAATTGATGAATAAAACTCAAACCTTGTCCAACTGAATCAACATTAGTTCGAGTTACCATATAGATATGGATTAGAAGTCACTGGATATTAGAAACCGATTCAGCTACCCTAAGTCCTTATTATAAGCTTCTTTGTTAAAATGCATCAGGTCTTGCTAATGAAATTAATCTTTATGGATCTTTATTCAATCAATCACTTTGTCTTAGCATAATTGCTTTTGGAAGGGCTACACAAGGGTGAGCAACATATAGTTATTCACAGCTAGGGTTTTATTGGTTTGAGGCTTTCTCCGGGAATATCTACTCAAACAAAAGTTTGGTGGGCTTTAATTCCATATAGAGGAGTTAACTTGGGTAAAACACTATTTAACTCCCTCAGTCAAGTCATTTTCATTTTACTACCTTTAACCTTTAATGTTATAATTATTGCTTTTAACACTATGGCCTCCTAAATGACTGTATAATTAATGACATTAATATAAAATGATAACAACAGATCTAGATTAGTAGGACAACTTCCACATTTATGTCAGGAACTATATCTTTAAAATGATACTTTCTTATGGCTTTCATTGTTAAAGTGAAGTATGATTGAGTGGGTTTAAATATATTTGGATTTTAACTTATATATAGTTTGTTCTTAGTGGAATATGCTAAATGACAAGAATTACAAAACTTGTATTTATAGGTTATTTCTGCACTACGAGATGCTGGTCTTGAGTCATCAAATTTAATACTTGGTATCGACTTCACAAAGAGCAATGAGTGGACAGGTAAATATTATTTCCATTATATGTAATAGATTTTAAGTTCTTCTAGGTGGGACAATTTAATATGATTTATCAATTGCAGGAAGGTATTCATTCAACAGGAAAAGCCTTCATGCCATTGGTAGCACCCCTAATCCATATGAACAAGCAATCTCTATAATTGGTCGTACTTTGTCTCCTTTTGATGAAGATAATTTGATACCTTGTTTTGGATTTGGTGACGGTAATTATTCTTTTTAGCATTATTTTTGGTACAAAATATGTAGGTATTTTCTCTTGGACTTGCTACATGATTGCTTCTTCTTTTGTAGCATCAACTCATGACCAGCATGTATTCAGCTTTTACCCTGAACCACGACGGTACTGCCATGGTTTTGAGGAAGTTCTTAGACGTTATAGAGAGATTGTTCCATACTTGAAGTTGTCAGGTTATAAATCTGTTCCCTTTCTTTTTTTAAATTGTTATCATCACCTTGTAAGCTGTCCAAATTATGTTTCATTGGTCAGACTTCCTTGGCCAAGGGGATTTTTATTTTATCTTCTGGAGTTATTATCTAACTTTAAAATTTCTAAGATTTGAATTCTCATCAAGGAGTTAATTGCGAGATAAACTGTTTTCGCTTTGTGGAATTTCAAGAAAAGTTTGTGAATCTAAGATTTTCTCCCTTACCCTGTTCTAAAGTTTTCCTTTTACTGCCTTGGCGAGATATTTGTAGTTAGTGTAGTGATGGCTATTGTTTAATGGTGTTATTATAATTTCCTAATTACTAGTACCAAGGGCCAGAAAATATCGTATACAGATGGGAGTTGATCTAAAGATTCAGAATCGTTTTTTACTTTTAGTTGGTGATTGTCACTTTAGGAAGACCCATGGTCATGTCAGCTCCTTCCAGGACAGGCTGTATTAGAGAATTAAACAAACTATCTGGCCATAAAATAGGATGAAGTAAATGTTCTTTCTTTCTGTCAGGTCTTCTCTCTCTAGTCAGTTATGCAAGTGAACTTCATCATAACTGATCCTTGTCTGCTTCAACTTTAAAATCTATTAGTATTATTTCAAACTTTCTTCTTTATGACATTTCCAGAGTTTGGGGTTGGTTTTCGTACTTATCTTCTAAAGAATGTGCGTATGAATTTAGTGATTGACACAGTTGTGGGGAAATTATTTTTTAGGCTGATGCTAGTTTCTTGGTAGTAATCTAGGGGTTTTTAGGTTCTCTTTTTGCATGACTACATATGTTTATACTAGATAGTTTGGCTGGGAAGGTCTTGTGTAGAAGTTCAAGGGATCTTGGTTTTATTTTCTACTCTCACTCATACAAGTCCGGTTTGAGTTTGTCTATCAATGTTATCATTATTGAATACAATTAGACATGTTTATTTAAAAAAAAAAAAAAGATTTTACAAATTGAAGTATGTGAAACATTTGATATCAGCATTCTAGCAACTGTTCGTGTTGCAGCATTTTTTGTTTGTCATGTATGTCTGTTATCTATGCATTCTTGTTAATTTCATTCTTTTATGAATTGACAATGGTGTAGAGATATGATTATGATAATTTATTTCCTTTTTTAAGGCCCAACCTCATTTGCCCCCATTATTGATGCGGCAATTGACATTGTGGAGGAAAACAACAAGCAGTATCATGTACTCGTCATTATTGCTGATGGACAGGTTTTGGAATAGTCTTTTTTTTTTTTTTTCCCTGCCATATTCTTTACAATGGCTTCATTTTATTTATTTTATTTTATTTTATTTTTTTATCTTTTATCTTCTCCTTGTGGTTCTGGAATCTTTATGGGGCAAAATAGGTTACAAGGAATCCTGATACACCACCTGGAAGGTTCAGTCCACAAGAACAGGCAACAGTAAACTCCATAGTTGCTGCTAGGTAAAGCCATACTGTATCCTAACATGGAGTTACAGTCATGTTGTTATTGTTGTCTTGATAAGTGGCATTTTATAAACAGCCGCTATCCTCTATCAATCATTTTGGTTGGAGTGGGAGATGGACCATGGGACTCAATGCAGCAATTTGATGATAATATTCCTCAGCGTTCCTTTGACAACTTCCAGGTATATAATAATGTCGATCTAGTGATCAAGGTGTATGCAGTAACTTCATAAATGTGATTGTTTGTAAAGAAATAAAAACATCTTAATACTTTGTAGGGGGAACACTAATTCCTATAGTACACTCTAATTGAATTTCTGGGTTTAAGCTTTGGAATATTAACATGTAATTCAGTTATGAGAGGTTGCCATGAATATAGGTGATGATGGTGTAATTTCTTGCTCAGTTGATCTTTATTTTGTAAGTTGTAAATCATGAAATAAATTGAGAAAGGAAATATGCATTGCCTGGTAAAGAATTTGGATCCAGATAGCCTCTTCTAAAATTGAGTGGTAGGCTTTAGTGTTGTCTCCAAAGATAAATCAGTTAATGGACATCTATGATCATTTTCTAGTTTGAATCTGTAAAACATGTTTTGATGTATTATCTTAACTATTTTTAATTGGCTCAAGCTACTTTTCATTTCCTGTAATTAATTGAAATTTGTTAAAGCATTGTGCTCACCTTCCTTTCCCTTCGGTAGTTTGTCAACTTCACGAAAATAATGTCAGAGAATACAGAAACATCAAAGAAGGAAACAGCGTTTGCGCTTGCTGCCCTCATGGAAATTCCACTTCAGTACAAAGCCACCCTAAGCCTTCATCATTCTATCAAGTAAGGCTAAGAGCTACAGTTTCAAATAATGTGAAATGTAATTAATAGGAATATTTTAAACATTAAATCCTTTTACCCTTACAGCGGAAATTTAGTATCCAGTCGATGCACGAAGCCACTTCCACCTCCACGTGAAGTGATTGATCATGATAATGCAGTCAAATCAGTTCCTCACTTGACCAACTTTGATACAGTTGAAAGACCAGCAGCAGAGGAACCGGTATTGTTCTGCTTCTCAAACACTTTTACTTCAGTTTTTTGTTAAAATGAGTACATGGTTTTGAGACAATTTATTTTTTTCAAGGTGTGCCCCATTTGCTTGACAAATCCAAAGGACATGGCTTTTGGTTGTGGTCATACGGTGAGTGCATTGAATCATTATATTCTTATGGGGTTAATGTTGAAATGTATTCATGATGGTATGATAAAATCTTATATGCTTTCTCCATTTACTTCTTACAAGATTTATGTAAAAATTTTGATCATTGATAAACTTTCCTGAAGAAACTCCAAGTGTACATACAGTCCAAGAGAAGCCCTTAGTGATCCAAAAAATCAAGAATAGAAGTGAAAACAAAGCAAGCAAAAATTTAGAAACATTCTCAATTCTGAATTTAGTAACAGCTAGAAAATCCTGATAGTTGAAAAAGAATAATAGCTAGAATAGATAAAAAGAAAAGCAAATACCAACTTGAGTTTATATGTGTATGAATCTCCGATAATAGAAAGCCTCGCTGATATACTGATTTCACATTTACCCTCTCTAAGCTTTGCATCTTTACGGTTCTGAGCTGTCTCTCAAACTTCCTAAAACATAGACCTTTACATAAATGAAGACATTTTAAACAGAGAAGAAGCCATAGCCCACAACACTCTGGCTGCCAAAACCTGAAGATGCAAATGATTAACCATCTTTCCTTTCCTTTAAATGCAAAGAATTAAAGAGAAATATGAAAAATTTGAGAAAACCTGAGGAGTATGTTAGAGAGAAGCCATTCAACCAATAGAGTGAGGAAGAAACTGATATTTCCTAAATTCAATCATAATCAACCCCATTTATATAGTGGCCAATTTTAAGCAAAACATGAAATAAGAATCTACTTCCAAATGACTAAGTCATCAAATTCAACTTTAGGAAACTCTAACTAGAATAAGGAATAAAAATATTTAAATTCATAAAAGGGAATACTAACAACTAAATCTTAAAAATTCTTCATCACCTTCTTAACTCATTACTCCCTGAAATTATTCTTCGGTGCAGTCTGATCCAGTTACACAAGTTGGACTCTAAATGAAAGTAAAAATGAATTCATTGAACCTTACTCGCAAAAGAATAAAAATTGAAACAAAAGAATGAAAAGTTTATCATCGCTATTGAAAGGTAAAAATTAAATGAAAAGACTTCAGTATCTTCTGAAATGGAAAGGATTTTACATCTTAAAGTTAAGAAACTAATGAAAAATGGCATGAATCTATAGAGGACAACTTAGCTATGTAGTCTGTCTTTGTCTGTGTTCTATGAAATGTAAAATATGCTCATTCTTCAAATTCTTTTTCGGACTTGCTTGCCAAAAAAATGTTCCTACCATATTTACCATGTGTTTTCTTGCTGAAGACTTGCAAGGATTGTGGTACAACAATATCATCATGCCCGATGTGCAGGCTACCAATAACAACTCGGTTGAGATTGTATACTTGACTGGTAAATGCTTTCTCAATTTTGGGGACATCAACAAAATTGCAGACGAATCTGGCTTTGTAATTTTATTATGAGCATATAGAAAGTTAATGGGTTCTTGGTGTCTGAATCTTTGTATATTTGTCGAGATCTGGAGCTGCATAAACTGTAAAAAATTGTACATTTAACGAGTTCTTTTTTTTTTTTTTTTCTAGGCATAGAAATCAGCATTGTTTAGTGACGTTATATTCAATAATAATATTCTGTAATGCAATTTGATTTCAACATTTTGATAGTGTATATTTATTCACTAGAAATTAGTTGACAAACAATTGAGCTTGTTTTGCTTTCGCTTTTAGGAATGAGTACAAAGTAGAGTTGCATGTTATAAATAGTGAGTAGTTGCCTGTACTTCACTTAATTGATCATGGGGTTTACAGGGCTGGTGATAAATTTTTTTTGGTTTTGAGTGATGACAAGAATGATGGGTGCAGACTAGGTGGTAAATTTTTATTTTTATTTTTTTGTTTTTAAAAGCAAAAATACTTTGTACACCTTAAAGAAACAATATCTTCATAAGCCACTAGCCAAGTGCAATCTTATCCGAAATATGTCCCTTTAAAAAAAGTAGTAATAGGAACAAAGAGATCTATCAATATATTTTTTGGAACCAAGCTATGCAATGATTGATTTTCATAGGTCTTTGGAGCCAAGCTATAGGGTGATTGATTTGTGTTTTGATTCAGATAACACAAAATTGGTTTTAATATTATTTGAAATACATTAGACGATACATACTTACAAATTACTTGTATTACAATTTTGGTCTAAAAAATTAGGGGAGTGTTGGTAAAATAGCAAGTGTATATATATATATTTTCTCTCGACAACCGATAGGTCAACGGTTGGCTGGATTATTGGCTTGTAAAACCAGTTGTCTAACTATAAAATACTATTGAAGTTGTGCCCTCCAATTCTTAAAAGAGTAGATTATAATATTTGACTTGTGTCTAATCTTAATGTTTTTAAATTTTCATACATTATCCAAATAATTCAAACCAACCACTTATACAAGAAACACAAATATTATAACTCCCAACCCAATTGAGTCTCTAATTCTTCACTAAGGTTGAAATTATGTCACAAATACTTAATTATCAAAGTTATTTAAAAATCAAAAAATATTTTTTTTATCACTAAAATAAAATCTCAAAAATTGTATATAATTTTGCATTAATAATAAAGAGATATTGAAATTTAATTATAAAACCTACGAAGTGGGAACCAAAACTAAGAATATTATTGTAATTATTGTATGCCCTATATATTCATAACAAATAATACAAAATTTGTTCAAACCAATCCTAAAAATTGGAACATAAGATAAACACCCATAATCTACTAATTATACAATTTAATTTTGCCACAAATATATAATTACATTTTAATTAGTAGTATGACTAAAAATGTATTATTAAAAGGATCATCACTTAAAACATTATACTATTTATAATTTGTATCAAAAGGTCTCACACTCCATATGGATCACTTCACCATATTTTGTCTTTTATAATGCCATTTTTCAAAACATCAAATAGAATTATTTAATAGAAGGGACAATTAACATCAATATATTATGTATAGTTATAATAACATTATACATTTTAAGAATAAAAGTTGAAGAATAAATTAAGCCCATCAAAATATTATACAAATACTTAATTTTCAAATAATTATTTTAAGATTTTTAAGTATACTTTTGTAATCTAACCTTATATGGTATTTTAGAATAAAAATAAGAAAAATCAATTATTTTATTGTTTGGAAACTACGTAAATGAGAAAAACATTGGAGGGGGGTCATTTTTCAAAGACCTCCCTCCAATGTGGCCATTCTAATAAATTCCCTTTTAATGTTATTATAGATCTAAAAAGATTTATTAAAATAGAGATATAAATACATTTTTTGAGGTGTACATATAATTTTTTATTTTAACCGGAGATAACCAAGTTAAGTTTTGGGGGTTTGTGAATTTTTTATTCAATAGAATGTTTGAAAGATCAGAAAATATTTGGGAGGGGGGTCGAGAAATATCCCAAAAAAAAAAAAGTGACTTTCGACAGAGTGAAAACGAGGATCCTTTTGATGCTTAGCTTTAATTGATGTGATTTTGCACTAAATAAAGAAAGAAGAGATGATTTGACAATAACAAACCGCAAGCAGAAAAGAGAGTAAAGTCGATGAATTATGGGACAAGAACTCATCTTTGGAATCTCTTTTGACTTCGGTTTGCAAGCATTTTCCAAGATTCTTCTCCCCTTTTTTTTTAAAGATTTTTTAAAATGATAATCAATTTTTATTTTAAAAAAATATATATCTTTTAAAATAAGTTAATAAGGAACACTAAGAAAATATTATTAAGCTATCAAACAATTCTTAAATAATATTGATCAACTATCAAGTAATTGTTTGACAGGTCTACCGACACGAACGAAGCCACAAATCTTATATGGGGGGATAAATAATAGAATTTAATTGAGTTATTTTTAAAATATATCTTTCATCTTATTCTAGCTTTGATAGGGTTGCGTAATAGTTTTATTATACTATGTCATTGAATATATTTTATAAATTGTTTTTTGTTTGAATTTTACACTGTTTAATTTATAATTGATATGAGTTTTAAATTTTAGCTATTTTTATCAAAATCATCGACACATTTTCATATTAAAAACTCTTTACTTGAATATACTTTAAATTAAACAAAGTGTAATTACTAATAAACTTTAAAACTTTCAATACATTAGGACGTATTCTCCTTATAATAATAATAATCAAAATAATAAAGGCGAATAAAATAATTCAGAGTTATTAAACATAATAAATAAGAGAGGATAAGCAAAGAATAAAGTATATTAAATAAAAAATTGAAAGAAATAATATTTAGATTAATAAGAGGTATAATACGATACATATCTAAGTATTATTAATTAAATTAAACTAATAAAAGATCAAATATAAATATATAAAAATTTCTTGATTCAGAAACAATTGTCCCTCGTGAACCTATGAGAACTTGTCCAACCATACATCTAATAACTTTTCTAGAAGAATATATTAATCACTTGATGTTGAACTTAATCAAGATTATAAAAGAAAATAAAAAATTTATAACAATATCCTTATTTTTAAGTATATTTTTTAAAAGAATCGCTTTGAAAAAAAAAAAAAATTATCATAACCCTATATTACACAATGGGATAACTCAACTACAATTTAACAACTCGATAGCACAATCTGATGAGTCGGTAACTTATGCTTAACAATTCAAGCTGTAGAGCTATTGAACAGAGGATTATGATGTGATTTTTTTAAAAAGGAATCCTTTAAGAAATTAAAATTTTACTGAATTAAATAAACCCCTCAACGTCTTTATATTCTTATAGTTCTGCTTATTCGACTTTTACATAAAATGGTTGTTAGAAAGCTTTATAAGTAAAAGAGGGGTTTTCTGTCGAAAGGTCTACTCTTACCTCCTACTCTTTGCGTAGTCACAAATTCCAAAGAAACAATTACACATATATGTATAACGTTTGTCCCCCAAAAGGACTACTTTTGTTTTTGCATTTGCTCTTCAATGGTAATCCATTTTTTTTTT
>JANLJB010005530.1:0-10397 GCA_026212285.1 Bursera cuneata
TACTTAAATTAATAGCACTTAAAGTGTAAAAATGATATTTAAATTCATAATAAATATACACTTTTAAGTGCTTATCAGTTGTTCAACATAAACCTCTTCCTCAAGATAACCATTCAAGAAAGCCGACTTAACATCCATTTGGTAGAGCTTCCATTATTTCTGTGTTGCAAGCGATAGTAGTAGTCAACACCTTGTTTTTGCTTCTAGGCCTTTGCAACGAGTCTGGCTTTATATCTTTCTACTTTACCCTTGGTATTATTCTTGACTTTATACATCCACTTGACTCCAATTGCTTGATGGCTAATTGGAAGTGGTACAAGTTACCAAGTGTTGTTCTTCTCAATGGCTTGAATTTCTTCCTCTATGGCTTGTATCAATTTCCTATCTTTCATAGCTTCTGTAAAACTCAAAGGCTCATCATTAAAGAATAAACAAAATAGATTCTCATCTTCTAACCTTTCAGTTTCTTTATAAAGATCTATGAGACTTTGATGTCCACGAGGGCCTTCACTTAAGCTTGAAGGAGATGATGATGATGATGCTACAGAGCTTGTTCTTGGTGTTGTTGGAGGTATAATTCCACCTTGAGCTCTTTACATCAGATTTTCTTCTTCATCAAAGTAGGGGAGAAAATCATAAGCAGCTTCGTCTTGTATACTCCAATCCCAAGTTGCATCTTCTTCAAATTCAACATCTCTACTAATTATGACTTTTTTGTTGCTTGGATTAAAGAACTTGCAACCTTTTAAGTTCTCATCATAGCCAATAAACACCAACTTCTTGCTCCTATCATCAATTTTTGATCTCTCTTGCTCTGGAACTTGAACATAGGTAATAGAACCAAAGACTTGCAAATGTGAAACATTTGGCTTCCATCACTTCATGCTTCTTGAGGCGTCATGTCCTTCAAACTTTTGGTAGGTGAATGATTTTAGAGATAAGTAGCACATGCAACTGCTTCAGCCCAAAACTCTTTTAACATTGACTTACTTTTTAACATGGTCCTTGCCATATTAAGAATTGTCCAATTCTTCCTTTCGACAACTCCATTTTGTTTTGGTGATCTAGGAACTGTCATAGGACGATAAATTCCATGCGTCTCACAAAAAACAATTCGTTGGAAGTAAACTCTCCACCTTTATCAATTCTTAGAGATTTAATCTCATAACCACTTTCTTTTTCAACAAAAGCTTTGAACTTTTTGAATGCTTCTAAAGCATCATTCTTTTGTTTTAAAAAATAAACCCATGTTTTTTGTGAATAATCATCACTAAAAAGCAAAAAATAAGAGCTTTTACCAAGAGATAAGGGTTTCATTGGACCACAAACATCTGTATGAATAAGTTGAAGTGGCTTAGTAGCTCGTGAGTAGGATTGCTTGAGAAAGCTCTTTCTTGAATGTTTGCCAAGTAAGCAGGCTTTACACAATTGATTAGGGTGTACAATTGTAGGAATGCCTTTCACCACTTTTTTACCCTAAAGTCTTAAAGCCCCCCCAAAATTTAGATGCCTATATCTCATATGCCAAATCCATGATGAGCTTAACACAAGTCTTCAAACACATGGCTCCAACAGTCTTTATATCCAACAAGAACATGCGATTTCTTGTCATAGAAACCTTAGCAATAAGGTTCCCTTCTCTATCTCTAAGCCAAAGAAATCGATCTTCCATGTTTATCTTGCAGTCATTCTCCATAAGTTGCCCAATACTCAAAATGTCATTTTTCATTTTTGGAATGTAATAAGCATTAGGAAGTATCTTATGACTCCCATTCTTTAATTCAAATAAAAATTGTGCCTTCACCTTTAATCTCCACCTTTGAGTCATCACCAAAGCACACATGGCCCGTCACTTTGGTGTCAAGTTTCACGAATTTGTATCTATCACCCGTCATGTGGTTGCTAGCTCTATTGTCTAGGTACAACTTATTCTTCTCACCTTTGTGTTCTTCCTTAAGCATAAGAAATAATGCAAGCTCCTCCACATCTTCCTTATTCATAATGTGCTTTGTCTTCTCTTCTTCTTTCTTGGTTTGATACTCCCAAGAATAATGTCTATATAATCCATAAGAATAACATTCAATTTGACTTTTACAATTCTTTACCTCTTGGTTACCTTTTCCTATTCCTTTTCCACGACCTCTTGTAGACCACCACATTCTTCCTTCTTGAGAAGAATGTTGCTCACCTCTTCCTCTTTAACTACCACGTACTCATCCACGGCCTCGACCTCTTCTACGTCCTCGGCCTCTTTCACTCTTTTGGCATTCAATGAAAGCTTAGCTTGTAAGGCTTGCTCTACTTGCTCTTGCTTGCCTTGATTCATTCTTTCTTCATTGTCCTATAAGGATTCATTTAATTCATCGATGGACATGGCCTCTAGATCTTTAGACTCTTCAATGGCTACCGCCACATGGCTGAATTTTGAGTTGAGAGAGCGAAGAATCTTCTCAACAACACGAATAGCTTCCAATTTTTCTCCAAACCTTGACATTTGGTTCAGCACCGCCAAAACTCTTATGAAGTAATCCGAAATAGATTCACTCTCTTTCATAAAAACAGTTTCAAACTCAGCCCTTAGAGTCTGAAGACCACTTTCTTCACTTTGTCAACTCCCATGACAGAATTTTGAACTGTATCCCAAGCTTGCTTAAAGTTTGTTGCGTTAGCAACCTTCTCGAACATGTCATCATCTAATCCTTGATGGATGATGGTAAGAGCACATTGATCTTTCTTCTTTTCTTTCTCCAAAGAATCCTTTTAGGCTTGATTTAAAGCCTCATCATCTAGAGGTGTTACAAAGCCTTTCTCAACAATATCCCAAACTCCTTGGACGTCAAGAATAGCCCTCATTCAAATTGACCAATTCTCATAATTGAATTTGGCTAGTTGTGGGTATTGGAAAGACTGAGTCTGTGCTTTATAAGACATTATCTTGATCTAAGCTCTTATACTACTTTGTTGAAAAAACAAGGTGAGCACAAAACACATAAGAAAGAGGAAATAGAATAAAATTCATAACTCAAATAAGATTTTCTTCTTATTCACTACTTCTTCAAACAAAGCTTGAGTAGATGACTTTATATACTACTAAAAAGAAAATTCTAGAGTCTAATTTAATGACATCTAATACAATTCAAGTCATCTAGACGTTTAGACACTCAAAAGACATACACTTTCTAGTGATAACTGAATAGTCTATAATAAATTGGCCATAACTCTCTCAATAATACTCCAATTGATGTATGGTTTAAGAAATTAGACACACACAGATTTAATTTGATATATTATAACCCAGATTTGGATAATTGTAGCCACTTCAAATGCTGGTCAAAAATTATATTTTTTTTAGAAATAAAGTTAAATTTAATTTTCAACAATAATGTCAACGAATGGTGCAGCTGCAGGCTTTTATTCTTTAATTGCCTTAATGTCATATTAGTTCTCTGTTGTTTAAATTGTGATATTATTGCGTCAATTTGACTCAAGCCCAGATTCGTTTGATGTAGTACCCCTTTTCTCTCTTTAATCTCACTCATTAATTAGTAAGTCATCTACTAAAGGTATCATAAGAGAGATATATACTCACCTGCAATTGGATGTTAACCTTCAATGACAAAACCTGAAGGTTGTTCAACATAAAACTCTTCCTTAAGATAACTATTCAAGAAAGCTAACTTGACATCCATTTGGTAGAGCTTCCATCATTTCATGTTACAAGCGATAATAGTAGTCAACACCTTGTTTTTGCTTGTAGCCTTTGCAACGAGTCTCGCTTTATATCTTTCTACTTAACCTTTGGAATTCTTCTTGACTTTGTACACCCACTTGACTCCAATTGCTTGATGGCCACTTGGAAGTTGTACAAGTTTCCAAGTGTTGTTCTTCTCACGCATTACCTCTACGGCAATAGCATGTGGGCGCTGTAGCGCTCAGCTATTGACTTGGTAGCTTACTGTTGCTACGAAGGGGTGCCGCGGTGGTGGAGTGAGCACTGGGGCGGTTAAGTGATACACAGTAATTCGGCAAGAGACAGAGATTGAGCGTTGTGGTGGTTAAGGTTTGGCACTGCGGCGGTGAGTCTTTGACTTGTGTCCGAAATTAATACAAAACACATGAAATTCTTACTAGTCTTAGCACATTACACATACAGCCTAAGTACAACAATACTAGGGAATTACAAATGAAAAGATTACATCCTAAACATCTAAATACATATGATTTTACATCAAAACATAACAGAAAGTGACAAAGGAAATTCTCATTTAGGAGGCTACACAATCCAAATAGTTAACAACTAAGTGGATTTCATTGCATCTCAATGATGAATTTAACTTAATTACCATGTTTGGATTGGCTCGGGTTGAAATCGGCTTAGGACTTGATGGGACCAAAATAAAAGGGTGGCCGAAATGGATCATACTCCTCCGATTGGAGAGAATTTACCCTTAAATTCTGAAAGTCTTCAACTTTGCTTACATGTGATAAGGCCAAACTTTGGAACTCTTCGGGAGGTGGATGTGATTTTCCTACTAGGAGAGCAAGAAGGGTGGTGTTTAGAAATAGATTCTTTTGTGGGACTTCTTTGGTGGGATGGTGAGATGGTGTTTGGGATACTGCTTGTGTGGATAATTGAGTGGATGATAAGGGAGCTAAGGTGATGGTCTTCTTGTCGAACTTGAAAGAATATTTATTTTTTCTTCCATTATACGTGACCTCCCTATCATATTACCATGGCCTCCCTAAAAGTAAATTATAAGCATCCATAGGCAACACACAAATAATTTCATGCACATACCTCTTCCCTATGGAGAATGACACCTTTACTTACTTAGTGACTTGAATTGTTTTCCCATTGTTCAACCATTGTAGCTTGTAAGGCTTCGGGTGATCAAGTGGAGGAATGCTTAGCTTTTCAACTAAGGTGGTGGAGGCTACATTAGTACAACTACAACTATCGATGATCACCGAACACACTTTTCCTTTAATGGTGCATCTAGTATGGAAAAGGTTCTCTCTTTGCTCCTCTTGCATGTGGACTTGAGTATGTAAAATTTTCTTCAACAAGAGAATATCTTCACAATCGGCTTGTTCCATAATTTCTTCACCACTTTCTTCTTCATTGTTGGCCTCACTTGAGTCTTCCTGAATGGCTTCTTCAATGGCATCTATTTCTTTAAGTGTCATTACCCTTTCATTTGGACAATTTGCTTGGAAATGTCCGTAACCTTGACACTACATTTCTTGTTCCTCAAATCTCCTTTCATTACTTCTCCTTTCATAAACTTTGGTTGATCTCTCATGACTCCCTTCATTTTATCCCTTCCAAAATCTTATGGAGGAACATATGATTGAACTTTTGGAGGTGTCACCTCTTGAGAATCATCCTCCTTGAATAGCTTCTTGGAGACGGCAAACTTAGAAGCCCTTGATTGTCTTTCTACCCTTATGGCTAGTTTGCATACATCTTCAAAGGAGTGATAAGATTACAATTCAACTTTGTGTGCTATGTCCTTATTTAATCCTCCTAGGAACCTAGCAATGGTGTGTTCCTTCTCTTCCGGAATGTCACTTCTCATCATTAAGCATTCAAATTCCTAGATGTAGTCATCAACTTTCTGATACCCTTGCTTCAAGTTGTGCAACTTAAGATAAAGATCTTGCCTATGGTTGTCGGGCAAAAATCTTTTCTTAAGATATCTTTTCAATTTCTTCCATGATCGGATTTTTGATCTCCTTTCTTTTACTTTTTTCTTCCTTGTATTTTCCCACCATAGGAAAGCATATCCCTTAAATTTCAAAATGGCTACTCTGTAACAACCTGGATTTTCGGAAACAGTGAGTCAGGGGTGTTAGTGAAAGATTTCAAAGTTAGAAATCTTAGTGTGACATATTTGTAACGAATACGGGATGACACGGACGTGATGACATCGTGTATATGAGTGTTCAGGGGTTTTCAGGAGTTTTCAAAAAAGTGGACTAAAATGTAATTTTCATGGGTTCACGGATTTTTCGTCTTTAGTACCCGTTTTATGGATTTTGAGGGCCACGTGAGTGGAATATAGATGAAAATGAGTTTATATTGAGATTTTGGGGTTTCGAGATGATTTCGTGAAATTCAAAAAGGTTTGAAAAATTATAGAAAACCCCCTGGACCCTAAAATCTATATAAACTGCATTGGAGGCCAGAACATTCAGCAAACTGCACAAACACCCCTGGTCACGGGAAATCGCTCTCCGGTGACCCTTCACATTCCCGACGAGTTAGGGGCCGAGACCGGTGGCGATGGAATCGTCTCGGTCGCCTGAGCATCGTGGTGGTGGCCGTTTTCCCGTCCGGTGCCGAAAACGCCATAGATCGGGCTGGAGATATTCGCCTACGTCAACTATCGCCGATCGATTCCGGCATCGCCAGCCCCCGACATCGGTGGCGACGGCTTCGTCTCAGCGTGAGGAGTTCGGACGTGGTCTCCGATCGACCGTCCGAGGCCTGGATCACCGACAACGAGCCCCGACAGGTGACACCTCGTCATTCACCGATCTGTCCTTTCCGATCGTCGGTTGTCGTCGCCGATGGTCGGGACAAGTTCACGGTGGTGTCCTCCGTTCACCGTTCCTGACCGCCGATCGTGTTCTCCGGTGACAAACCGTGAAACACGGTTGAGGTGACAAATTACAGTCGGCCCCCTCACTGTGTTGATTTGGCATTTACACCCCCAAGATAGCCCCCTCTAGCTTTGGGACTTGGCAGATTCACCCCTGTCACGTGTGGCGACGTAAGGACCCCCCCAAGGGTTTTCAGGTTAGTGATATCACCCCCGTTTGATTGTTTATGTGTACTTTATGGAATTACGATAACGCCCTCAATGTGAAAAATATCTGTTTAATCCCCGGTTTTCGATTTTGCATGATTGGACTCCGTGACTCTGAGGGCTCATCCGGAATCACCGAAACGCATGGATTTACGATACAGATGAGGGATAGAGAGAGAACGAGGTCCGAGAGCTGTAGTTCAGATATCAAGGTAGTGGTTCTAACTGTGTATTTCTATAATGTTTCAAATACATGTGATTTAAATAATGTTGTGGCTTAGGAAATAGAGACTGTGTGTTTGGCGAATAGGACGTTAGATATATTGATAGATCGGGACATTATGGACCCGTGTACCGGGTTTACGGAGGTACACGGTTAGTTGGGAAATCGGACAGAACGTGAAGGATTGTGAGATCGGAATGGACCCGGCATGGATTATGGGTTACGAGTGCCACATATGATGGTACATGAGGAAGCATTTAGAGTACGGGTGTTACGAGAGTGATGGTACAGTAGTAATCGACGTTACGCGGGCTACGCACGCGTAACCGTGAATTACGGAACGAGTGAGACACGGCTTATGGTTATATGCATGGGATGAGATGCATAGGACATGGGTATATAGTACTCATGCGTTACAAGATAGTGGAGACACGAGAGGCGTCTGAGAACGTGTCCGTAAGTAATGGGACTTATGGGATACGGGCGTTACGCGAACATACGTGGTAGAATATGAGACACGTGAACCACGTAAGTAAAGAGATGGATGAGTTACGAGTGACCGTACGTGAGTGAGATCGTACGGGCTAGTGGNTGATCATTGAACGGCCAGGGGATCGGATGATATGTTCATGATAGAATAACCGAGGTGAGCTCGGTATAGGTTACAAATGCGTAATAGTGATATGAGGACTGACTATTTGATAGACGGTAATCCGTTGGTACACGGATTGACAAGTAGGTGAATGTAGTGTGATATAAAGTGACTGTGTGGAGTATCCAGCGTGAGTGCGGAACTCACGTTGATGTGTCGTGCGTATGGCGACGGTCATGTTTGAGATAGGAGTGCTCACGATAGTGATAATCTGGTATACATGAGAGAGAGTGAGAGAGAGAGAGAAGAATTGTGATATTGTGGTGTGAGATTGATGCATGCATGTTATGTAAAATGTTATAGAACTGTATAATGTTAGGATTCCTACTGGGCTGTGTTGCTCACCCCTTCNCTCCACAGGTACCCGAGGTCAGCAGTATAGCGGAGGTGATCCGAAGCTCACATAGAGGATCACAGATAGTCATAGGTACGTTTGGGTAGAGTTTGTCGTTTATTTATTGTTTTTCTTAAAGAAAAATTTTGTAACCCTTTTTTAGATATAAATGTTTTGATTTTATTTAATTTATTTACACAGTCACCCCTGGGGTTCCTATAAAAGGGATTCCAAGTCGTGACAAAGTGGTATCAGAGCACGGGCTCTACACTGTGGACCTAGGGTATGGGTAGGGTGGTTAGGAAAGGGAGTTGAGCCTTAAGTCCAGTAGGAATGTGTCGTCGCTAACAGTTTATTGCATGCATGGATGGTGTACACGTGTGGCGTACATGTGATAGGAAACGTCAGGCTCATGATGTAATGTCTTGTGTGTGTGTGTGAGAATGAGTCGACGTGGTTAAATGATTATTGATTGTGACCCTCAGGGTAGTGAGGGAGATGGATTGTCTTGAAGCCACGGGTGATGTGGCGGATACAGTGGGCCAAGATTGTGGCCAACATGGTTAGAGACACCCCACGTGTCAACCAACCACTGGTTCCGTTGGCACTTAGGTAGGATGGAAGTAATGGGAAGTGTCTTGAGTGAGAGATAGGCAGTGTCTTGAGGTTGATTCGAGACATGGCTCTCCTGATTGTGATGGGAACCAGGTTGTGTGGTTGTTGAAGGTCAGCATATGTGAAAGTATAGAGATTATTCAACCCTTGGGTGTTGAGCTAGATATGGAAAGTTAGACTGGCTACTCACGTGGTGACGTGAGGTGTGTGTGTTGATAGTGGGCATCCGTGAAACGGATTAGGCAAGAGAAAATTTCTTGTGATCGGAACAAGGAACCTGATGAATGGTATATGTGTAAACGTACGGATGTGTACGGTAGAGAGCCTGAGTGGCTATGTTAAGATAATGTTGATTGAGATCCGTGAGAGTACGGGTACGGGTTGTATTGTTTGTGAGTAGCTGAGAAGGATAAAGGTGTAAGTGATGATTATGTTCCGTGTGGTTAAGTCCAGTTGAGGAATTGAGTCACTCGTAGCTTGGGAGCATGTGATTTGCGATGATTAGATGTGGGATGGGTGTAGTTTTCTCCCAGTATAGTATGATATATGTTGGTATGGGTTGACGGCAGTGTCACCTATGGATAGCATGTTGAGAAACTGGAAGCACATGTAGATGGTGTGTGTATTCGGAGAGATTGAGATCAGAGTGGCGCAGCGGAACTTGGAAAGTGTGACATTCCTGCGTGTTAGAAATTACAAAGTTGCTAGTTGAAAATGGATTGTTAACACGCGAAGTGATTTGGGTTGAGAGACGATACTAGGATTGTGTGGCGGTTGACTTTTGAGTCACTTTAGGTAGTTACCAGATTTGTGGTTGACAAGGATGAAATTCTTGAGACGTGTTGTTAACAGAAGAATTTCTATGAAACTGTCTGAGATAGAGACAGCGTGGGATTTAGGGTGACCAAGAACTATGTTTGAGGCACATAGTTTCCTGGGTCTCGTGAAATGTGATTCGTGAGTTGTTGATGACTACTCCCGATTGGCTGCTTGGACGATTGGATTGACCCAGAAGGGAGTGAGGTATGAATGGGATGGAGCTTATGAATAAGGTCTCCCTGAGCTGGAGGTCGGATTGATTTCAGCTTCGGTGTTAGTGAGATTGTTACGTGGACTGAGTCGTGTAGGTACATAGGTGCTCCCTTGAGTGGATTAGATTGAGAGACAATGCGGTGAGAGTGGTTATGTGAAAGTTAGATGGAATTTAGGTGAGTTTGGAAACTGGAACAAGCATGGAAATTGAAACCAGGAGGTAAAGTCAGTAAGTTCGCGCCAAGGCGTGAAATTGGTTTCACGCTGGGGCGTGGTTTTACGCCGAGGCGTGGAACCGATTCTACACCGAGGCGTGGAATGAAAATGCTGGCTGGGTTGGAAGTCAGAGAGTTGGTGCTGGGGCGTGAAACTGATTCCATGCCAGGGCACGATTCTGTGCCTAGGTGTGAAATAGTTTACGCTGCGGCGCTGTTTGGGATCTTTTAGATTTTTAAGGATTTTAAAGTACCATTTGGGATATGGATTTCGGTAGTGTAGATTGAGACTTGAGATTTGTTACTCGGTTTTGGCACGGTCTATGAGTGGTAGACACATGGATGTTGTTTAGTACTGCTTTCACCCTCAGACGGATGGCCAGTTGGGACGTACCATCCGAGCTTTGGAGAGGACGTGGAAAGCATGTGTGATAGATGATGATTCCTACCCAAGGACATGTTAATTAGGCAAGAATTGTGTTGAAAAATACTTACAAAAATCCTTAGCAATTGG
>JANLJB010005532.1:5417-18293 GCA_026212285.1 Bursera cuneata
AAAAGATAAAGAACTAAACATCATTAATCTTTTTTTTTTTTTTTTTTTTTATTCTTATAATTTTTTGGTGATGGAAGATGAGGAAATGCAATTAGTCATTTACGTTAGTTGCCAATTAGGATAACAATATGAGAGAAAAGTTTAATGGCTTTCACTTTGTATATAGGTTTATAATTTACATGGTAACAAAGATTAAATTGCCTGACCTAAGTGACATACCTATCTGTAACTGTTTTAATCAAATAAAAGAACTATTGTTGCCAAAAGCCTAAATGGAATGCCCCACAGAAAGAACAAACCCTATTCGAAAACATCAATAGTACAAGTGAACTTACATAATATTATTGTTCCAGTCACAATCCCTCTGCTCTGAGTTTAAATATATCTATCCTTAAAATTGTAAAATACTCTGCTACAGCAATAAATCATTATCAAGATAATTATAGCATGCAACTGGCACTTTTATTTTTCCAACACTGTCCTCCTCTTCCATCTTTTTTCCTCATGCTGTAGGATATTTTGATAGAGCTGAAATAATTACAATGGTAACACAAACCTGCAAGGATGCAACTAAAGATCAACTCAGTTCGAGTGAATGGAGGCTAAAATTAGGAACATTCTGTATCATTTGATAATAGTCAGATTAGAAAAAATGAAAGGCTGCATTTCTTTTCCTATTTTCTCTTCCAATAAATTGTCAACCAGTAACCAGAAAGGAACCTTACCAAAGTCTCTTAATCTAGATGAACATCAGAACATTTATATAAAAAGAAAACAAGACAGCACCAGTTGCTTCATCAGAATATTTGACACAAGGCAATCAATTAGAACTCTAATTTAAAAAAAAAAAAAAAAAAAAAAAAAAGGTCAGCAAATGGGNGCACCAGTTGCTTCATCAGAATATTTGACACAAGGCAATCAATTAGAACTCTAATTTAAAAAAAAAAAAAAAAAAAAAAGGTCAGCAAATGGGAGCACCCTCATCAATATAACCAGTTAAACAAGAAGATTAATACTTCATGTGATAGTTTTAGGGTAAGTCATTTCCCCAAAGTCAAATCTAGATATTACTTTGTCATGCTGCTTTTTGCACCACAAGTTTTATAAATTTTTAAAATTCATTTCTACCGCAATCTAGAGAACACTTCTTAGACCATGAATATGATTGTTAACATGTCTTTTCTGATAAGTTAGAATACTAATAATAATAATAAATAGCATAAATAAAGGAGCAGGTTCATTTGAAGCATAAGAACCACTGGATTGGCAGACAACAAACATGGAAATTCTATCAAAAGTTCATTTCATCACCTCTTCTCCAAATGCATTCATTTCTGTATTCATTCTCAAACCAAATAACAATAGCAATTCAAGAATGTGTTTCAAATCTCTATCTACTAAGGTCATCTAGAGATGGAAAAATAACTGAGCCACAATAACGGTACAGCAGCAGCAATTTTTTTTTTACCCAAGTCCGGAAGCATAATGCATGAATGCATTTGCCACAAAGTAAAGCAAAATATCCAAGCTTGGTTTTGGGTTTTCTTCCAAATCAATTAGTTCTTTCATGGCCATAGAAGACATGAGAAAATTACAAAGCATAAGTTGACCCAATTGTTCAAATCAATGTCATTTATTCTACTTCAACTTGGAAGAAAAAAAAAAAGATTACGGCAGCTTATAACCGCTTATGTTCAAGTTTTTCACATGCAAAAATTTCATTCAAATTATTGAAAAGTGGTAGTGAATGGCAATGCTATCTGTTTTGCCCTAAACAATATTCTTGAGCTCCCCATTGTGTTAATTAAATAATAATAATAGCAAATTGTGGCTGTAGTTGTGTTTAGAAATGCATATGAGGAGGCGTGTTAGAGTTTAAATATCATTCTTGGCCCCACCTATAAGCTTAAGTTTTGGGGTTATGTGGCTTCTTAAAACTTTCATTTCTTTTGAAGAAAGTTTGGCAAAGACTTGCAGATAAGTTTAACCAACAAAAGCTTGAAATTCTCATGTTGCTGAAGTCAATCAACAATCAAAAGACCAAAGATAACCTGACAACCATCAGAAAAAAGTGAAAAGAAGGACCATTGAATTGCAGAGGAAAAAGCAAAAAGAAAAATGCAGATCAAAAGAGACTAACAAACAAGGAATGTGTCAGATGAAAAATGCTGATAAAGCATGGCTTCATTTCTCCTTGACATGAAACTAGCCTACAAGTGAAGCAAACCATGCCATGCTCTCCTAATTATTCACATAAAAAAAATAAATATATAAAATAAAATTTTTAAAAATGGCAGGCAAGACTTGCTGCATTACAATATCAGAATAGTTCACTTCATAAGCACAAATCTGAAGACCATCAATGGGTGATTCTCACGGGTGATCACATGGCTTAAAACAACATTATTTTTCTTAAAATGATGCTTAGAAATATTAATCCGCTAGGACTGCCAACCATAGCAGAGAAACAATTCAAGCTTAAGAAAAACTTATTAAAAGAAATAGCAAACACTCATGCCACTATTCTGAGTCTAATATTCAATGTACCCACAACACTACTGCCAAGTTGAGCTACTTTGACAATGTTTTTACACGCATTAAGAGGAAGAAACTAGCTGCCAATGAAGTTGTAACCTAGTGGCAAGATGTATAACATCTAAATCAGTTAGGGTATTACCCACCAACAGGAAGCATGTGCAAGAGAAACAGAGAGAGTTAAAGAAACCGGTTAGACAATTCAACTGCTGACAACGCACTGCAGTACCAACTAAAATGAGACTCATTTTTATATTTCTTTTTTCCTTAGAACATGATAAGGACCAATTATTCCAGCACTACACGAGAAGGAAGAAGAAAGGTGCTAACGAGTTTGTTAGGAAATCTGTTACAACAAATGCAGGAAATTAGGGAGTTGGTTAAAATAGGAAGTTGGTTAGGACAGTCTAGAAGAGAGGAGAAATAGAATAATGTTGGTAAGAAGAATTGTTTAAATGGGCGAGGGGAGACCATTTGTAAGGGACGAGAATTACTGAGTCAATTATGTATGGAGGTGAGTAGCCCTCGAAGTCTACTATTTCATCTATAAATTCCTATAATCTTTTTCTGCATCATTAGAATTTACTCTCCCTGTTTCTATAAAGCTTAGTCGATTGAGTCAGGCCTATCAAGAATTGAAGTCTTGGCTGGCTGGGAAAATAGGTTCTTAACAGAACTCCAGAAAAGGAATAAAGAACGCTTGACCAAACAATAGGTTCAAATTGTATCATAAAACTATATTGCAACAGAAAAAGGCAAATAAATAAATGAACCTATACAGTGGACTTTAAGCAAGCCTTTGTTAAATCTACACATACATCCTATAAATGCCTAATTTTGATTATAGCTTATCCTTACCACATATCATTGTCATTTTTATGTTAAAAAGAAATCTTTGAGAAAAGTACCATCAAATTGATAATCAAGAAGTTCCATGATGTAGAATAAATTAGAAAGGGGGTAGGTGAACTTCTCTCTCCTTTCCATCTAATTCAATTGCTGAGCTCCTCAATGGAGTTAGTGAATAGTAAAATAAAAATGCATCTCTCAAAATTTTAATTTGCAGTTTGCACCAGAAAACCCTAAGCCTATTATAAGATTCCTGGGCCTTGAAATTATCAGAATTTTGGGCCTAAAGATTTAATTGCTGCAACCAAAACAAACAAGGATAAATATTAATTCTAGCCACTTTAAGTTCTGCAATCCCTTTTAAGTTCAATATGTTCCCTCCTCTTAACCTAATTTAAGTTCCGTATATGACAATTTACTCATCAAATTCCCAGCTATTGTTGTCTTGCACTAGTTGCAAGTTTTAACATCACAAGCAGCATTACAATAAGCAGTACCCAAAAATTAAAAAAAAAAATTAAAAAAGAAGCATTTCAGTTGTTTGTAATGATCACCGCTGAGTTAGATAAGAATACACCAGATTCTTATACTAAAGATCGGAATACCTATTATTTTCTACAATATGAGCATAAAAAGACGGATTCATTCTATGCATGCTGAAGCACATGATAGAGAAAAAAAGCAAATACAGCAAACCCTCTAATAATGGATACTTAATAAATTTATAATTCATATGATTAATATTTTATCAAGAAACCAATTTCATAGAAGAAAGGCCGAGTCAAAAGGGACAGTAAGCTAGATGCCGTGGTAACTCCTGCAACTTTTTCTAGAGCTTGATGTGTTTTCTGAAAACAGTCACGCAAGCCTGGTCACTATGACCCCCTTTGAGGAGGCACTCCTCCTTCTGAAGTTACAAGGCCACTGTCTTCATTAGAACTAGTATAATTAGATCTTTTTTCTACTAGATCATATTATTTTTTTCTTATCAAAAAAAAAAAAAAGTTATTATAATTATTTTACTCGATACAAGTTAAATAACAAAGTGATTTTTCCAAATATTATTAAACATAACATCATGTCGAGTTTAAGCCATTTAAATTTACCAATTTCATAAACATTTCTAATTTATTGACATAATTTTACATCTATGTAATAAAAATTAACCACATCTCCCATTATTTATAGCATTTTATACAAAGGTTAACTCACATATATTATTGATAGTATTTTAACATTATAATATCAAGTGGTTTACCATAACTAATACGTAAAACTTCATTATTACATGTGAATTTGAACATACAATTTAATTTTAGTTGGCTAGTAGAAAAGAATTTATGCTCAAAAACTGTGAATTGTCTTGAAATAGGCTTATATAGCTTCTCTTAGTACTTTTTATTTTCATTGGACAGCTCAACTTTACCCTCTAGGTCATAAGATTTCACAAAACTTGATAAAGCATCATTCTTATATAATATTTTCATTCTCCCATGTTTATTAATTCTCAGAAGGTCTCCTCTTACTCTTAGATATATGCCACACATTCAAATCAATATATCTACCAGCAAATATGGCATAACATGTCAAAAGTTAACGCAACACAAGTAAAAAGGTTTTATCAACTTATAAACAAACTCCACAAGAAGTTCATCAAATTGCAAACAGGTTTAAGTGGTTTCCTCAATGAAATTATAAAACCATTTAGGTCAAACTTACTTCTAGCAAAATGTTTACAGCAAAAATGTGTTTGGCAAGTAGATACAAACTCATAAAACATTTTGGCACATTTGAGAAAATAAAATCTGAACAACAAGAGCTTTATTCAGCTAAATTCAGGATCAACAGAATCTGACAGTTTCAAGAGCACTACAACCATATGGAACATACTCTACAACATTAACTGTTAAAAGCTTTTTACTTGAAAAATCCTCTAGAAATCTTGCATGTAAATCAAAAAAAGCAGTATCAAATGCAAGATAGGTCCAATCATGCTCAGAGTCTAACAAGTTACAAAATATGTTGACACATCACAAGTAAAAACCTTTCAAGTGTAGTCTTGACTCCATTCTCCCCATTCAGTACTGCTTCTTATATACTTGTCAATAATACTAAATTCCTGGCTCTCAGCTACTGCATAGAATAATTCTTGGTTGAAATAGTGCCCTTTTTCCACCTCCTATAGTAAATGATCTCCCAAGGCCATATGCGAGCAGAACCCAAATAATCTTCCGCAGGTAAATGCCTTTCATTTTCCCCTGGAAGTTCCAGCCCATAGTGCTTCAGAACCATGTACATCTCCTCAGAGGATATGCCCACTGAATCACCAGGGCAGGAACTCAAAGGATTTTCTGAATGATGCACCATCAATGATGAATCAGAATTTTGACACTCCTTTGTCTCTTTCAAGGTCTCTAAACTCAAGTTTTCAGCAGGGAGCATGGCTTTCTCTGATAGTGATTTGCTTGGATTTTTTGCTTCACATGATGATATGGATGCAATATGGTCGCCGGCCTCATCCCTCTGCAAAGATTGGTCTTTATCCATTTTATCTTCCACATTGTACGAAGAAATGACATTTTGAGTTTTTATTGGTGACATGTTATTTTCCAGTTTAGCACTGTCCAAGCCGGCATCAATTAGCAGTGGACCTTGCTCAACCAGAATATCTTTAGATTCAATAATAGTAGCAGTACCCAGAGGGCCTTTCTGATCCTTCTGCAGCTTGTTTGGCGAGGTTGGTACGGTTCGACCAAGGGATATAGACAATGACAAGGACTTATGAGAGCTCGAGCTTGACTTGGACTTTGGATTAATAGATCCACAGTTGTGGGATTTTGAACTGGATCTTGAATCAGAAGATGAAGAACGTGCTCTGGAAGATCTCAATCTTGATCTAGAGTGCAGACGAGAACTTGAAACAGGTCTAGGAGATCGAGAAGTAGAGTGTGATCTGGATTGAGTATAATCAGAATGGAGGGGAAATGATGACCTTTTTGCTTTCTTTTCACTTAGAGTTCCAAAATCCCTTCTACCTCGCCTCTTTCCTCCATGGTCTTTTCTGTGGACCTTTTCAGTTCCTTTTGCCTCAGGGGAGTATCCCTTTCTCATCAACTTTCGATGCCTTCCAGAACTATATGCTTTTCTGCCATCCAAAAGCCGTATGGAGTCCTTATTAGATTGCAGCTTTCCATGAGAACTAGATCCATATCTCTCTAGCTTCCCTTCTACTCTCCTGGTTCTATCAATGCCATCACCATATCTACGACCAACTCTCATGAACTTTCTCTGTGAAGCATTTCCCCTGGAACAATTACGCATTTTATGGCCGGAGCCTCCACAATTGTAGCAAATTTGCAGTAGTTTTGAATCATTAGGAGGGTCTAATGGTGCTTCGGAGAGATGCTCTCGCCCAATTACCTCTTGAGAACTATGTGGAGCAGGAGAAACATCAGAATAGGGTATGATATGGTTTTCATTTTCACCCTTACTGTCATAACCTTGATAACGTTCATACTGTTCAAAATCCATTCCATTTTCAACACTATTATCGTTTGGTTGATCATGAAATTGCTCACCCCATCTATCATTGTCCATCATATTAGGTTCAACATTCCCACCTTCGTCCAACATATCTTCCCTATAATCACAATGCTCTTCTTGGATGTAGCCTTGTATATCCCGATGGTAGCTTCTACCTTCATCAAGCATGTCAGGGGAACTAAGCCTTCTATTATTTCTAGCTGGTTGCTTAAGACCTAACCTGTAATCATGTACAGCATTTGAATGCAATTTCCTACTACTGTAATCTCTTCCTCCTCTTGCAAAACTCCCATATAATGGCTCATAGGATCTATCAGCCTTAGTAAATCTTTTAAAAGATCTGGGCTGTTTATTCGACCATGTAAGAGTTAATGGCTGCCTGCAGATATTCCTTCCTTGTAGTGCTCTTAAAGCTTTTTCCGCATTTGGAGGGGAATCATAGACTACAAACCCATATCCATCTTTCAACCGTACATCACATCGTCCAAACCTTTGGAAGACATGTTCAAGTTCATCTCTCCGAGTGCGGGATGATAAATTTCCAATATGTAAAGACATCTGCAAGCAAAAAAATTTATAGAAATAATTACTTTACCCAGGTGCACATCCACAAATGAATTGAAAGTTGAAAATTTTCATCTGAAAAATGTAAATCTAGAAAATTGTGTGAGAAAAAAGTTCACAACACACTTGGTTGCAGTAAATAAAATTCATAATTCATTGTTAAGAAACCACAACGTCCCCAGATGAAGTAAATTGGCTTCATTTATTATTAGACATCACATTCTATTCTAGTAATTATTATCATTTCCATAACTTACAAATACATCAAGCAAACAGTTATACCACCCATGCCAACAATGATTATAGCTGATCACTTGACTTCGTTTTTCCATTGAAAAGATTAACCATTTCCAACAATATATATATATATATATTCGTTTCCGGTCTGAATTACAGGAATTTAAATCTTTAACTACTTCTTATAAGATAATATCTGCAAAGTTCTAATCTATATCAGGAACATTTGAATGTGCAGAGCACGTATAGTACAGGAAAAACTTTCAGTACTTCTGTTGTACACTACTCCTGTCACCGGTCATGGGTCAAAGCCCCATACAATCTTGTAGAACTGAAAATCAACAGTCGAGGAGGAGTGCCAAATTTGTTCGGATGTAACAAGTTTTCATAAAAATACCACAAAGTAATAAATGAAAAATACATAACTACACATTCACACACCACCAAACAGAAATATAAATGCAATGCAATGCCAGAGACAAACGCAAGTCCTCCTGCTCTATATCATATTAAGTAACTATTAAAGCCAAAAGCTTAAAAAAAATAGACAAGTTAAGCTTAACAATAGAAATTAAGCTCTTCAAATATATAGTATCCTTCTTTCACGAAAAATGAATGGAAGACGAAGCTAATCTCAAGCTAAATCAGATAAACTAATTAAAAACACACACCATAATTGAAGAACCAACAAATGAAACCCACGAAACTTCACTTGCAAGTTCTCCATTTGCTGGTTTCGAAGAAAATACTTGATAAAGAAACTTTCCTTCTATTACTTAGCTCTTTCAGACATTTTGTCGAACATCTACTATGCATAAAAAATGGACCAAGAACGACAAAAGAAATAGACATTTCGTGACAAACCCAGATGGGTAACGCACCTCAAAGGTCAAGAAACGAAGAAATGATAGCAAGTGAGAGCAGTATAAATCAGAGAACCACTTTGCGTAGCCTTCGAGTTCTTAATTTCGAGTCGCTCTCTGTCTTCTCGCGTACTCACTCGTCCACCTGCCTTATCGTGGAAGGTCACCCTAATGAGACGCGTTATTTACTGCACACTCTTCCTTGGCCCTCCGTACGACAATAATTTTTTTCTTTCTTTTGCCTTTTTGACTTTTTGGGCTGGAAGAATGGAATCTGTCAATAATTGAAACTGTTTTTTTATCACAAAATAGTAAATTAAATTCAAATACAGCTACTATTACATTTCTAATAAAACCTAAATATTATGGTAATTGTAGAATTATTCAGATCACTTATAACTTAATATGAATCTTGACTTTAGTGTTACCCAATTCCGTTCTATTAATTTATATCAATAAAAGCATAAAAATAAAAATAAAGAATTTACCATCTAACGAAATTCCAATGCAAATTATGTTACTAAAAATATATCAATTAAAATATTAATTAACCAACAATAAATTCAATATTAGACTTAAAAACCTAATAAAACTTTTAAAAAAATTATTGATTAACTTAATATGATAATTATCATAAAATCAAAGTTAATATTTAACTTATATTAAATAGTGTGAACAACATTAGCTTAATTGTAATTTATTATTTATAATAACATAATTATAGATAATTTAAGTATATACAATACTTTGAGAGGAAAAATTGGGACGGGATGGGCATGGGCTTAAGTTCCTTTCCCTGTAATTATGTGGGGGATGGAGTCATAAATTTTTACCCCACGCCGTCCACAAAATTTATATATATAAAATGAAAAATTATCTATATTTTGTATATATTTATTATATTATTTAATTTATTATTGATTATGAGTTCATGATTATAATAAAAAATTCTCTATATTATTTTTTAAAATATATTTTTGTGATAGAATTGTTTTACGTTGGACTTGGATAGATAATTAGTAATTGAAAGTTGTTTTTTTCTTTCCTTTACTTTTAAGAGATAAAATTAGAGACCCCAAAAGTATACCAAAAAGCATACATCACATCGTCCAATTAAAATTTTTAGTTACCCTAAACCTTTTAGGATCTATAGTTATCCTATTTCAATTAGGACTTCTAGATATCCTATTCACATACTAATATTCAACACATACTATTAAGTGTATAATTATTAGTTTCTAATTTAACATAAAGACTATTTCCAAATAAATCAGAGTATATCTTCTCAGTCCATATTGAAGCCCAGATTATCAAATAATTATCCAGAAAACTTTATGGATATATTTAATTATAAATTATAATATATCTGGCCAATATCTTTTTATCTCATGACTAAAACAGGTTTTGTCTATCAATTTTGACTCATTACACCATAGGTCCAAAGCTACTATTGAATTAAATATTCTTATTACCATAAAAGTTAATATTTTAATCTAATTAAGTTATTTCTCTAAATTCATCTATTTGAGTAACAAAATTACATAAATAACCTTATAAGACACTGATAATTGAAGTTGTGTTAAAATTATTGTTTTATACCTCTAATTAGATCTTTGTCCTTAAGACCAATTTTACATTTAATAACTGAATTAGTTTAATAAACTTGAGACCAATTTTACATTTAATGAATTAATTAATTTAATTAACTTTCTTCATTAAACACTCGATCAAGATTCATCATTTAAGATCTTATAAAACCTTCGAGGCAGCGTATTTTAAACCTTACAAAGTTATGAATTCTATATCTGTGAAATAATATTCTTTGTCTCATAGATTTTACAATTTCAACTAGCCAAATTATTGACCTTTATATTAAAGCTCTCACTTTCTATTCTAATAAAATATTACAGCCTACAAACCAGAGTTACACTACACACTCAAGATTAAGGCATGTATACCCAAGTTACTCGGGAGTGCATTTTTATATTTCGGTCACAGTATTTACATTGAACCAAAATTTCACATGACCCTTGTTGAATGTATTCATAATACAAAAGTGTCATTGCCATAAACTCTTCACTTTAAAAATTTGAGACTCGTCATCCCCACAGAGGCAAATGATACAACAATCTTGTTCAAACAGAGAGCTCAACTCTGTTTATAAGTTGTTAACCTAATTTAAGTTATGATAAAGTTTTAGGTCTCCCATATATGACCACCTTATAAAACCAAATACTTTATAATTGTTTTAACTCTAAATCCTTGATCACTTATGTAAAAGAGATATGAGATAATGATTGTATAAAAATAACTTTTATTTATTATCATAATTGTTTATATTTATACAAATATATTTTACTCTTAAGGCATATAGTTAACAACTGGACCAACCTCAGATTTCAAGATTTCAAGATTGTTGCATGTTACAACTTAGAAATATTTAAGATTACCTTAGCAGCCGATGTTTTGCGGCCATGAAATGACTTAGAGAACATGATCAAAAAAATCTTGTCAACATTTCACTCCTTAAATATCATTCTGCAACAAATATATCAGTAACATCGGTTACAAAAGTACTCAAAGCTTATATGTGTCTTCTAATTGTTGAGAAGAAAAACAAACTTTAATTGTAGAATCATCAGTCCCATCCAATTGGTTCATTACCAATAAAGGCAAATACCAACACTTATAAGAATAATGATTGCAACCAAGGACATGGACGAGAATGCAAGAATCACTCAATAGGTGGTCATACTATTTTTGACCATTGGAACAATAAGGATGACTAGCGGAAGAGTAGAAAAAAAAGATTGACTGATGAAGACATATGTTTTAGATGTGGTATGAAATGCCACTAGACAAGGAATTACCATATATCTCAACATTTAGTAGACCTTTACCAAGTAGATAAAAGAAGCAAAGGGAAGGAAATTGAAATAATTTTTTTCTTGAAGATTCAAATAAAATGAATACCACTCATTTTAATGTTGCAGACTTTCTCCAAAACAAAAATTGAAACACTAAATATAGGAAAGTTTTATCATTTTTGTTTATACCTTTAAATTATCATTTATATTTGTTTTATTATCTTTTCTACTATTTTTTATGTATATAATGAACCAATTAAAAATTGGTTGAGCCCATTGTTTAATGTAAAAGATATAGATAAACTCATTTAACCACCTTGCAGAGTGTCAAATTTTTTCTTTGCTTATAAAGAGTATTCAAGTTCTACATTCTCTCAAACTTGATATTAACCCTTGATCTAAATCATTGTGTTGCCCATGGAGAGGTAACATACTTTTTGTTTTAGTAGAGACAAAATATAACCCTTGTAAAAGCTTAAAAGTACTCTGTCATAGTAAAGACAGAAAAAGACAAAAACTTTTGAGGAGGATAAATCCTTAATGAGATGTAAGGACGAGAGATAACCTGTTTTCAATGATGTAACTAACCTAATTGGAAAAAATACAATTTTGGTTGAGTTAACTTTTATTGAAATATGAGAACATATGATCGTTCATTAAAGCTTGACTTGTATTATAAAGTTTCCATAACAAACATAAAATTGATAATTACTTGTAGCAAATGCGATTACATTATTTTTGTCAGTTTTGAAAAGCTAAACATACATTTATTGAGTTTGTGATTATATACTAATGCGGTATATTAGATTCTGATTTTTACCTGAAAATCTCCCATAGATCAAGTGCAATATATTCTTGCCACTATCAAGCGAAGTATCAATTAGAGAAACATTATCAATGAGAGTATTTTCAAACACATATGCACTGAACTCTTTGTCTCTTAAATTAGGTTTCGTCCCACTATATTTTTTTGACGAGGTTTTTAATAAGACAATATTAAACACGTCAAATACGACTTTATAATTTATTATAAAATTATATTTATTTGTTTTAGTTGTTATCCCATTGAATTTTGTTAGTTAAAGTAAAATATAATTATTTTATGTGGTGGAATTCAAGGAGAAGTGTTATGCATGCAGTGATTAACACTGCATCGAGGAAATGAGGTGTTACTCATTTGTTACTTTAGTGACTTGGTGTGAGATTGTAATTGGTTACATTTGGCACAAAGTCTTGGCTTGTAAAATGGCACGCTCTCATTTGCTATGTGAGGCGGCAATTCTTATTGGCTTCCAAATCGGTTTGGTGTGTGGTTTTGCTTTGTAGATTGAGCACTGCCTTTCACCTGTAGTATGTCGTTTTTTCTTTCCGAAAGCTAATATAAACATTCACCTCATTCCATTTCATTTCTTTGCACC
>JANLJB010005536.1:0-40030 GCA_026212285.1 Bursera cuneata
TATATCTGTGGGATCAACACTCAGAAGATATTTTATTAAGTATAATCAAATTTTACAATTAGCTAAATATCTCACAATTCTTATACTCCCTCTAGTGCTTGCCTAATAAGAGAAACGAGTTCTCTTAAACCTATATTTAAGTGGCTCTAATATCTCTAGTGTCTTCCATCTTTAAAACCATCAAATAATCAAGCACAAGATTATTTAAAGAAACGCAAAACAATCTCACAAGATTTTACAAAGAAAGAGAAAAGAACTCTACCATAAAGGACAATCTTCCACTTGATTTTCAATCTCACTAAGACACTTACATAAATACACTCAAACCCATATTAGAGACAAATCTCTATTATAAGAATATAATTGAATGTTTTCTTCAAAATTCATACACAACTTGCTAATAAAATTTCAATCTCCACATGCTTGATTACATGATAATGAAGCTTTCCTTGTTATAGGCCTTCTTGATCTGATCGGATGATGTGGAGATAGATGAAAAATAAGATATGATTTGATTTTAAAATCTACATCATATAAACAAACTGAACAGATAAAAGTATATCACAATGAATTAAATTTGAAACTTGTGATGAAAAGGGGATATACTTTTTATTTTGATTAATGTTGACATAAGACTTGACAAGTCCACAACTCACGTATTCAAAAAGCTCCAAAGAAATCTCTTTTGCTATCACCATCAAAATAAACTATATAATCAAAATACGATGACAACCAATGATTAGGATCATGTCCTAACATCGATCGGAAATCGATTAAGCCAAAACTAAAATTTTTGAACCAACCCATTTTAAATGGCTCGGGTTACCCAAATAATCAGGTTAATCCGGGTTGCATTTTTTATTTGCTCTTTTTTTTTTTAAATAAAAAATAAGCAGAGGTAAATAAATCTATTAATCTATTTTTGTAGCTTAAGCTTGGAAGGCCAAACAACAGTTCTAATGTTTTTTAATTAACAAGATAAAATATCTATTTTTAATTATTTTATTATTAAGATAATATTTTGAATATTCATTTAAAATTATATATTCACATAGCTAGTTATTGTATATATTGTTGGGACACAACAATCAGTGATATAAATAAATAGAAAAAAATATGAATAAATAAAATACTAACTTATAAGAACGGAGGCTTGTATATAAACTACAATGTTTTAAAACAGTATTTCTCCCCTTCTGGTGATTGAAGATCTACAGGAGACTATTCCCAGGATACAACCGTTATTTCTGAATTTTATATCACCAATTCAGAAATCTGGCAAACTGACTTATTGTAACTCTCTCAAGTATTGAATGAAGAAATGCAAGGATTTTCAACAACTATAATAGCATAACAACAACAATATCAACTTATAAATGCAAAACATTTGTTCTCTATTTATAAAAAATTAGATGCCTTTTCATGTGCCTTTACAAAGAGGTATAACTCTTATGTAAAGGTATAACTTTATATAAACCATTGCAACTATACATAAAGATATGATTCTTAGTAAAACTTTACACAAAGGTATAACTCTTAGATGAACAATTACAACTCTTTATGTATCTCTACAAATCAAACATTGTGTCTTTACAAACCTATATAATACACACATTTCCAATTCAAACATAATAACCAATAATATATATATATATATATATATATATTCATATTATTATATATTAACTAAAAAATATAATTTTTTATTGTATTATAATAATTTGATTTTAATTTTGTCCAATTGATTGTTTGCAAATGTTTCTGTAATATATAAACTATATAATCTGTAATAGTTAATAAAATATTATGTCAAATTACTAGTTTTTTTATTTTGTCTACTAAAAAAAAACAACTTAAAATTTATTATACCTTAAAAAACTTAAAAAAAAAACAAATATACCATTTAAATATTTGTATTTATAATCATTCAGATTTAAGTTAAATTGAGATCCATTCAAATTTCAGATAAAGTTCCCGTAATTCAATTTATATGAAGTATGTTTTACTAATCTATTAGATAATGTAGGGTTGTATTGCTGTATGCTGGTGAAGTGCTCGATTAAATGCCTGCTTGTACAAGTATGGTTTGATTATAATCCTTGCTCGACAAGAATCCTACACCTGGAATGACAATCACTTCCTTCCGATCA
Organism: Bursera cuneata; assembly: GCA_026212285.1. Classification (NCBI taxonomy): domain Eukaryota; kingdom Viridiplantae; phylum Streptophyta; class Magnoliopsida; order Sapindales; family Burseraceae; genus Bursera; species Bursera cuneata. The sequence continues at coordinate 2,151 of JANLJB010005536.1, forward strand.
GAAAATGCCTAGTGCACTCCAAGGCTGCCTAGCGAGCTACAATTGACCAAAACTTCTAAGTATAAAATTGCCGAACCATGCCTAGAACTTTCACACTTGGGTATACACATGGTCACATGCTTCGAATTTCTAAGCTTCCCTGTTTGATCATTTGTTGCATAGTAGTGTATTACTTCGACCAATTTTCCATTCGGCTTAACATGTTATATAATCTAAGCTTCCCTGTTTGATCGTTTTTTGTTAAAGGTATAGCTCATATGTCATATAACTGAGGAAGGTGGCTAGTTGTTGGATTTGGATATTTTGGGAACTAGGGTTTTGTTATATATTCATATTGATGTAACCCTAATTTACAATATAGTAAATACTTTTGCCATTACAGTGGATGTAGGTTCTTAGCCAAACCACTTAAATTCGTGTGTGATTTCTTCTCCTTTTCTCTTTCTATTCCGATTATTGCACAACATTTTTTCTTCACACGGTAAAACAAAAACACGTTTTGGAAACATAAAAAATCTTTTTAAATGTTGTTTGAGTAGTTTAAAGCAAAATAATTTAATTTTGTCATGAAAGGGTTTTCAACATTTATAAGAAGATTGAGATTTCGATTAATGAAAATCGATTCTTTTCTCTTTTAATTTAATAATTTAATAATATTCTGATTCCTTTATCCTTTAAGAATTTAGTTTCTCCTACTGTATTGAATAAAACTTGTTCGTGTAAAAAATGTTTGATTTAGATCGAGAGAATCGTATGGTGTTATGAAAGTATGTGTTATGATTCGAATCTATAACCAATCTTATTTATAGAAACAGTTGACAATTGAACCCAATTTTTTCTGTTAATTTTGTACCCGTAATAATGTGAAAGGAAAATCGGGCTCTAAGTGATTTAAAAATATTGGCGTTAAGTTTCTCATTGTCTTAGGATTAGTCAGTTCTGGCTCCTTTGTCTTAAGATTAGTCCGTTCTAACACCGATATTTCTCTGAGATTTCTTGCAAATTTGTTGTGATCTCCTTTGATTTCTTTTAATTAAAGGTAAAAACCTCATTGATTAGGTCTTCTAATCTTTGAAGAAATAGCACAAAATAGCCTAATCGAAACAACTTTTCCAGTTTTGACGAAATCTTAATTTTTACAATTGATGTGATTTGCACCTGTAAAAACTCTCTAAACACCCAAAACAACATATAAACCAAATTTGGGACAAGGTCCCGTGAAAGTAAACAGTTAAACAAACCACGTAAAAATTCTCTTGTATTGAGTTACTTTTCTTATATTTGCTTATGATTCGAGGGGAATTATAAGAAATAATCAAAATTAAAAGAGCGGTTTGAAAATTAATCAAGCTTCCAATTTTTATAATCTATCTAGCAATTTACACCTAAAATGTCTCTAACACTTTCCAACGAGTGGAAAGTCGCAGAAAATCACTATTTGTAACAGTCATGGATAGTTGCAGATAAACGACGGTCCATTTATCGATTCTATTGAAGGATATTTTTGTCATAACAGTTAAAAATTGTTAGACAAATTATATAAATTGATAGAGTTTGTTATTTTTCAAAGTATCATCTTAATTTTGATTATTTTTTATAGTTCCCCATGATTTAGTGATTGCATTGACGAATTATTAAGGTATTTGAGCATTGTATTTGGTTATTCAAGGATTTGAGACGGTATAGTCTTACATTATTTAATTCCCCGAATTCAAAGAATTTCTAGAGTAGTTAAATTGGATTAAAAATCATTCAAACCAACCATTTGACTGATTATTTTAAAAATTTATCCAAAATCATTCTTATCTCAATCATATGTTCATGGTTACTAAATTTGGAAGAAAAAAATGTTTCTAAGCCAGATATGATGAAGCATAAAGGAATGGAGTAGAAAGAAGAAACCGAGAGTAATTAAAAAGTAAATCTTAATGAATTCATTAATTATTAAAGTGATTGTCTTCTTGTGATTTTATCTATATCTTTTAGGTTTAACATTTGAGGGTTTGAGAAAGAAATGAGAAAAGAAAAAAAATATATAAAAGATTACAATGGATGAAAAGGAGGAAGAAGAAAATATTTAAAAATAAGAGATAAAAGAGTTGTTGAGTTGATATTTAAAAATTATTTCGTAACTTTCATCCGATAATTATTGGATTAGATTAGATAGATGATATGATGCACCTATCCGATAATTTTTAGACATGTGGTGCCATATCAACATGAGATGTTATTAAAAATAAAACTTGATTAGAAAAATAGTTTTGAGTAAAATCTAAAAGGGAAGACATGTCTTACATTATATTTTGAAAAAAAAAACTAAAAAGTTTAACTACTTTTGTATATATAATAATTTGAAAAAAAAATCAAATAAAACATATTCCTTCTTTAATTATAATTTAATGATATTAAATACATATAAGAAAAGTCTATAACTTTTGAGTCGAATAATTCTTTGGTCTCAAAGTGGTATCAGAGCTTCTAGGTTCGAACTCCAGGGATGTTGCGGGTAATAAATGTATAAGTCCCATAGTTCAAACCCCAGGGACTCGAACCCGGAGATGTTAAGGGTAATAAGTGTGTAAGCTTCGCGAGTATCTAAGTAGGAATACGTTTATCTAACAGCTATAGCTTTTCAGTCGAATGATACTCAAATAAATCATTTTGGGTCCAATGGCGCTCAAATAAATCATATTCAGTTTTTTATTGACATGGACAAGAGTCACGTTTTGGAAACAGAAAAAAATCATTTGAAGTGTTGTTTTCTTACAGGTATTTTTAGAAAAAGTAAAAAAATAAAAATGAATAACAATAAATAAATAAGAAAAACGCTTAAATCATTTTCAGAAACACTAGTTACATGTTTTCATGGAAGATTTCCAAGTACTTGTGAGTTTGTAACACAGAAAACATTCTTTTCCAAGAAAATCGTTGCTTTATTGGAAACAACGATTCACTTCTCTACTTTCTAGCTTCCTGGAAACATTTTAGTGCAAAATAAATCAATTTAGTCATGAAAGAGTTTTTAACATTTATAAGAAGATTGAAACTTGAATAAACGAGAATCGATTCTTTTCTCTTTTAATTTAATAATATTAGAATTTGATGAAATATCTTAAATACTACGAGTTTGCTTTTATATTATTTCTAATTACAAATTTTTATTGCTAAAATTATTCATTTTTTTATGTATTAGAAGTTAAAGTATTTATTGTTTTATTAATATCATTAACGCTCTATTTCGAAGATTGTAAATAGAAATAAAAGAACTCTTATATGAGATTATATATCTAATAAAAAGACTCCTCGTCGCTCTTATAAGAGAGTTCTAAAGAAATAAAAAAAAAAGATAATAAAGATAAATAATTAAAGAAATTATGGTTTAATAATTTTGGTGTATTCATACGGATGTGTCGAATAAATAAATTAATGATTTAATAATAAAATTTATTTAAAAAATACGAAAATTCATCGTATTAAATTGGGTGCAAATATCTCAACCTTTAAATTATGATTCATATTGTTCGATAATTTCATAGATTGGTAGGCTCCTGCCAAATTTGACCAAAGATTGGTAGTTGGTGAATGGAATCTAATAATACCATTCAATAAACCACATGGGCAAGCAGTCATATACCACATGATTATAATAAGAAATTTGATTTTTGACTTAAAAAACATCTTTTAAAAATCTATATAATTCTAATAAAACTAAAAGAAATATAATCTGTTAATTTTCTTGTCAACTTTTATCGATCAGTTGTATAAAATCTTTTGTTTGCAATGGATAATTAAAACTTTCTCTATTTTTCAAGTTATGAAATATTATCAATGAAAATTGAAACTTTGATATTATTCAACGAACCATTTTACGAAAAATAATTATATATATTAATAGTAAAATTTTCAAAATTTAATTGATGGATTATATGATTTGCATAAGCTGTTCTAGATGAAATATGAAAATTAATTTATTATGTCCCTTCTTCCTTATATTAAATTTTTCTACATTTATTTCATTTATTAATCATTATTAACAGATTATCTTCCAAAATTGAGCATCAAATTGGTTGGCATTACAGATAGCTAATGACCCTTGTTATTGTCCTTTACCTTGCTGACAAATATCACAACCCTCCCTCAATCTCTTCATTTTGTATTGGCCTCCTTTTAGTTTTAAAATATATTAGACAACAAATCAGAGTATCTCTACATTATAATTGGAAACATTATCTTGTTTTTCAAATCAAATTGTCAAATATTGGTATCACAATTATACCTTGATTGACCTTATTCCACTCCTAAATATTAAAGAGGTAAGTGATATTTTCTCATACTTTAGGAAGGTAAGTGAGATTACCCAATTCGAAAATTTTTAATGTGTTTAATGATTATAAAGAAAAGAATGATTAATGACTAATTACCTCTTATACTTTAGTTAGATATTTATAAATACGTAAAGGTACCTTAATCCTTATTAACGAGATGGCTAATGAAATTATCATGAAGAATGATTTTGTTTTTTTCCATTAAGTGGTGGTTAGCACATTGGCATGTGATATGCACGAAGATTTTTTTTCTTGCTTTTGGCGTTTTTATGACTGAGATGTCTAATTTACCCTTCCTGTATTTCAACTTGATCATAGAAATTGATGATCATTTTTCAGAAAAGCGATTTTCTTTGATATGATGATTAACCAAGATTAAAATTCTCATTTAATTTGTTTATCTTAAAAGAAAAAAATTAAAAACCAATGTTTGGTAATTCATAAAAGATATAAAAAAAAGAAAAATAAAAAATAAAATGTTATCACACACATAAGATTTAACAATTAAAAAAAAAAAGAATTAATGAGACATAAAGATATTAGTATTAATTAACATGCCATAGATGAGATTAATAATAAGCAAAAGAAAACTAATTAACAAGAAGGATAGAAGTGTAATTTCATATCTAGAGTGGGCCCCATTTGATTATTATATAAAAAAATTAAAAATTAAAAAATTACTAGACAGAAAAAAAAAATAAATGATATATATGGAAAAAAATTAATTTGTATCGAATAGTGTCCGTAGCCTTACTTTGATACCGGTCAGAGCTCTACCGAGTCTCCATGTCTCGCCTTTTTAATCCCACAGCCATCAGACTCTCTACTTCATTTCTCAACTCTTCTTCTTCTTCTTCTTCTTCTTCTTCTTGTTCGTCGTCGTGTTCCAGTTCCCGTATTTTCTTCTTATCTCATTTTGCTCCCCCCACTTTCCCAACTCTTTCATCTTCCCCCCCCAAGCCTCTGCGCACCAGGGCATCTCTTTCTTCCCGCAACTCCACCACCATGAGTGATGTCACCGCCGTTGATGCTGGCATGGACGCCGTCCAGCGACGCCTCATGTTCGAGGACGAGTATGCTCCCCTCCCCCCTCTCCTCTTCCTTCTCCCCCTTTTCTTTNGTACTGTTTGCTTCCGTGAACCACGATGATAGTCGTGCAGATTCGCTTTTGATCCGATTATAGTCTTCTCTTGTATGCGTCATGTATGTATGCATCATGTATGTATGTGTATTTATGTTGTATGTAACACGTGGGTTGTCCTTGTCTTCGGTTTTGTTGGACTTTCAGTTTCAGCTTGTGTGTGAGAGTTCGGTTTTGTTGCCGTACTGGCCCGGTAACCTTACTGGCCAGTTTTAGCTATTAGATCACTTTGTATTGTATATATAATTTTTCTAAAACAATAAATCTACTGTTGTTAAATCTCATTTTAACGTTACCGGGACGGTTTAAATAAGTGTTGATACACTGGCCTTTACGGGACCGGTAGCTACTGTATACCGTTAACAGCTTAACCGAAACAAGTATCATTGGATCTTTTATGCTTCATTACTGACCGCCATGTTAAGAGAACGTGAGATTTATAGCTTAAAACAGTAGAATGATTAACATATAAATTTCCATTTTACTTATACTTTTTTTTTTTTTTTTTTTTTTAATTATTTNCATTTTACTTATAATTTTTTTTTTTTTTTTTTTTTTCATTCTGTGAATTGCAATTCAATGTTATGAATTGAAACGAGTCCATGTTTATGAATCTCACATTTTTTTTTATATTTGATTTTATGTTGTGAGAGGGTATTTGATTACATAATTTGTATGTATATTTGACTTCTCATGAGCTTTGTTCAATTGAAACCTTTGACAGATGCATTTTAGTGGATGAGAATGATCGTGTTGTTGGTCACGAAAACAAATACAACTGTAAGTATACATTCTGTTCTTGACTTCCTGATAATCTAATTTTATTAACATTAGAGTGCTAAACATAATTTTTGTTTCTTATAGAAAAAACCAACAATAGTTTTCTCATGTAGCTCTTGACTTTATGATATCCTGTGATATTTCTGATTGGCATATTATTGATGATCATGAAGAAACTATGACCTGTTTCGTCGTTATAGAAAAGAATGCTACAACTAAATTGTTTGGTCTCCTTTTATACTTTCCTCAGCTTTTTAAGTAGTTGAAGTAAAGAAAAGGGCCAGTTTCTCCTGCTTCAGGTTGAAATCTTTTGTTAAGACACCAAATTTGATGTCTTATTTTTTGTCATGTGGGAACTATGGGAGTGTTTCTTTTAGATATCCTTTCGCGAGTGAAATTAAAGCTTTTGATCTGCAAAATCTGCAGGTCACTTGATGGAAAAGATTGAATCATTGAATCTGCTCCATAGAGCCTTCAGTGTGTTTTTGTTCAACTCAAAATATGAGTTACTCCTTCAGGTATGCTTTTGCTATCATAGGGGTTAAAGTTATTTGTCATTGCTGTTGAATTGCATTATGCAAATTTGGAGTCTTACATGAGTGTTTGGGGATAATTTTTCTTCTTATCTCTGTTATCATAAATGAATCTAAAATTATAGTAATTTCACTGTTTAGCTTATCAGGCTTGTAAACCCATGTAGAAGCAGATAATATGCTGGAAGAATATTAAAATCAATAATGGCATTTGCTGATGCAAGAAATTTACCAGTGCGGGAGTGAAATTGCTTCAGTAGTCAAACAGAGCAGCTAATAATGCTGCTTTAAACCTGTCTCAGGAATTTTTCTGCATGTTATGTGGAGGTGCTCTTTAAATTTGAGTATAAGAATTACTCATTAGAAATAGAAAAGAGGAATTAAAATACAATTTCAGATGCTAAATATTTGAAAATAGAGTTATTGACTTGTAAATGTTGATTTACACCATTGTAATCCTGGAAGTTACCAGAATTACATCTGAAGTTGCTTAACTAACAATTAGTTCTACAGGGAGGCTATCCATTCATTCTCCATGTGGCCTCGACACATGTGTGAAAATCGCATGCTATGATCTTGTCTAATGATTACTCCTTTATTTGATTTTTTTTTTTATTAGTGAGAATGCCATTGTAAAGATGTTGTAATATAGAATTTTAAAGCAGGAAGACTTCATATTATTAGGTAGGATATTACCCATGCAAATATATGCGATGATGTCATTACAATGCCAAGCAAATTATTTAACAGAAATTTTTAATGTTAAGTGGCTTGAGCGATTAAATTTTGCTTTGTTGTTAAATTCCTTTTTATTTTAGATATTAGTTAAACGGTGAATGCATTTTCTTTGATGTACCTAGTTGGTTAGATATCCTGTAGTAGAGTAAGAGGTCTAGCAATAAAATCCTTGTATCCATTGACTTTCTATTGTGCTCGGGAAAGGTGAGTGGGGCGTGGTGTTTAAAGGTTAAAACTAAAGAAAGAAGTGATGGGTCATCTTTTTTCTTGGTAACCTCTATTGTTTTGCCCCAATATTAGGTAGCTAGCGGTCCGACTTATTTGTGCTAGCTATATTACATGCACAAAAAGTATTTTGCATTTATTCTTATTGGATTTTTAGGATGATATGTGTTCTGTTCACTGTGTCTGAACAGCAACGTTCTGCGACAAAGGTGACATTCCCTCTTGTGTGGACAAACACTTGCTGCAGTCATCCTCTTTACCGTGAATCTGAGCTTATTGATGAGGATGCTCTTGGTATGTATATTTACATGTTATGCATTCCATTAGAAGTCTGTTTTATCTGTCATTGCAATATAGTCTAAATGGTTTTGTCTTTTACTTTGATTTGCCTGTTAGGGGTAAGGAATGCTGCACAGAGGAAGCTCCTGGATGAGCTGGGCATTCTTGCTGAAGATGTGCCAGTTGATCAGTTCATCCCACTGGGTCGCATCCTGTACAAGGCACCTTCTGATGGCAAGTGGGGAGAGCATGAACGTAAGGATGAATTTGATTTGTTCTATAATTCTGCATTTGAAACTCTTCAATTGTAAGCCTGGAAGGCAGGATGGTATTCATCCTTGGGAATTCTTTAAAATGTTTTGTTGATTGTTATATCTCTCCTTATTCTGCAGTTGATTACCTGCTCTTCATTGTCCGAGATGTTAAAGTTAATCCAAATCCTGATGAAGTAGCTGATGTCAAGTATGTGAACCGTGAGCAGTTGAAAGAGCTATTGAGGAAAGCTGATGCCGGAGAGGAAGGTTTGAAGCTGTCTCCTTGGTTCAGACTGGTTGTCGACAATTTCTTGTTCAAGTGGTGGGATCATGTTGAGAAGGGAACCATCAAGGAAGCTGCTGACATGAAAACCATTCACAGGTTGACTTAGGAAATCAGCAGTCTGCTTGTGACACAGTGTTCTAATAATACCAGTACCTTCATTCCAATAAATTTGGCCATTAAAGACTTCTAAACAAATTAGCATTTTGTTGTTGCCATCACCTTCTCTTTTCATATTTCCAACTTTTACTGATGATTACTTTAGTGGATCTCTGGTGTCGGTCAGTTTTAACTTTTTTTGTTTGAGTAGCAATAACAAATTATGATGATGCATTTGGTTGCAGTTCTTGTTTTCCAGTACTATGCTTGAAACTTAATAAGAACCATAGATGTCTAAGTGCTTATTCAAAGATTAGACTTCTGTTTGACGTAGAATCCAGCAGGTAAAGCCTCATAATGCTGGTAAACAAAGAGGGCAAACTTGTGTGCTTTTTTGACACGTACTTGGAGTTAAATCTTTTCCCTTTCAGAATTTTTGAGTTAAAATTGTTCTGTAAACCTTATGAATCTTATAAACATGAAAATCCAATCAATTATACTAACATTTTTAATCCAGTGCATGTGTCTTAGATCTTGTTTGATATCATTAAACATTTAATTATAGAAAAGAAAGGTTCTTCACATGGAAAAATCACAATCTAGACAGCCAAGCAGAAGCCGCCAAGTGCTTCCAAGCAAAGCTGTAGGCCCTGGCCTTCACCCTTTTGTAAAGAACCTCAGCATACACAAATACCCTGTTAGTCAAAATGTCAAACAATTTATAGATTGCATAACTATTTTTTTTTTTTTTTAATATTAGAATTTTAAAGAATATAATATATATTTTAGATATAACAATATTCGTATAATATAATATTTAAAATAATATAAATTATAATAAAAAATAAAAATAAAATAATGGTATAACGTCCCATCATGTAATATTGGATTAGAAAGAATTATCATATCAGTGAACATATGCATATTATTATTAATAAAAATAAATAAATAAATGAAAAGGCACGTGAGTTTCAGATGGATTCCCAGATTCAATGAACTGACATCACTTGTGACAATGGCGCTGTAGCCATCATTTACGCCATCAACCATTTAATCAACAAAGCAGGGACCATTAATATTTTACTATAACCGTGTTTCTCACCTCCCACTAATGCGCGTGGACATTATTTTAAACTTATCTCTTTTTATTTATTTTAATTTTAATAGACAGCAGCCAGCAAATAAAAATTTAAAATAGAATATCATCTTATCGGGTGTTTAATTTATATAAAATATTGATTAACTTTTAAAATAATTAGAATTAGAACATCTATTAAACAATGAGCATGTTTTAAGAAATTTTAAAACAAATTTAGATTTAATTATTTATCGATTTCTAATGTCTAAATTTACAATAAAGTTATCAAAAATTATAGATTAACAACAGAAAAAGTGGTTAATATAAAATATGTTAACAATATCTAATTTTTTCTTTTTAATACCCTGTTATTTTTTTCAATTCATTCTATTAAATTTTGAGTTTTTTTTTTTTAAAGACTCAAAACAATATTACAAAACATAAAAGAAGCGAAGTAAATAAATAAACAAATAACAGAACCTTCCCCACGCGCTTTACAGCTAACAGAGATTGGATTCCATCTCTCTGCAAATCTCTCTTCAAAGATTTAGTGGAAGCAATCTCTCTCTCGTGTTTTTGTAACTTTAAAACACTGCATATTCGTGAACTGCGGAGATAGGAACTAACGATCGAAGGTAAATCAATCCTGGCCGTTCTATCTCTTTCGTTGTTGCTGATCGGTTGTGACGTCGAATTGATTTCGGTTTTGATGATAAGATTTCTTGATGCTCTGTTTGCTTACTATCGGTTTTGATTGAGTTATTTGATGATTTAGATTTGATTCGATTTTATTTATTTATTCATTGTTGACAGGTTTTTTTTTTTTTTTTTAAATGTTGATAGATGAATTAATGCCTGTTTGGATGGAAAATGGAAAATTTTCCTGGAGAGTTTTTGTAATTTCTTGATAGATTCTATGAATTCATCACATCTATTCCCGTTATTCGCTCATTTTAAAATCGTAGTTAAATGCTCGAGCAGTGAAATGAAGCCGTGGAATGTGATACTTGTATGATTGATATGAATCGTTGATTTACAGTCTCATACTTGTACTGGGAAGAGCGGTAACAGTACCATTGAATGTTACCTGTATCCAATTATCAGGTGCGGTGTGAGTTGGATGTTCAATGTTACCAGTGTTAATCTCCATAGTGCAAGTGTGTTACCAAATGGAACCGCACTGATTTGATTGATATCAATGAGGGTTTATTAATGTCATACTTGTACTGGAAAATAATCGTACGGTACCATTGAATGTCAACTTGTGATGAATATTCGAGTACATTATGACTTTTGAGTTGTCGTTTGATGTTACCAGTGTTATTCTAGTGGGATGATACTAGGTATACAACTATTTTAATACAACCTGATATGGTATGATATTATTGAATACGACATCAGTATTGCAATCTCCTACATTTTTTATGAATTTTTATCATCTGATGATATTATGACGCGTCAGGTAGTATGAGGATGGTTGTATTATTACTCTATTCTAGTAATGTTATTGGAAATTTTGGATGTTTTGAGTATATGAAGGTCAAGCTACCTTAAGTTTATATGCTTGGACTGAAAGCCTTCCTGTCTGGAATGTTCTTTGTTAGGCATTTTCTTCCCTTTTTATACCAAATTTCTCTATGGACTTGATTGGTTTAATATGTCCGTTCAGTTTGATGTTTTTGTTTGTAATAAAGGTAAACATGAAAACTAAAAAACTAACAAATGGAAAAAAGTCTTATGGAGTTATTTGGGAAGATGTATTGCCTCTTATTATGCCTTTATGCCTTGGATATGTCCCTGGAGCAAGTTTGGGAAGCTTTGTTATTGATAGACATTAAGTAGTAGAATCAAAGCTATTAAGGGGTTTCTTAGTTCAATTCTAGATGTAGGAAATTTATGATCTTTAGATATTTTCCTCAGTGAGACTCCTTTTCGAAAATGATTAGGATCCAATTAGATATCATTTAAAGTTCATTGTCCTGTTTAAATTGCATATTTTGTACATTTAACATCTAACTTTTAACTTCTTGGATTACTTTTTTTTGTCTGACTCCTTTCCCAAAGTTTATATCGCCATGGAAAATGTTCTATGTGTGATGTAAATGCTTTATTGTTTTCATTGTAACTTACCATGTTAGTTAAGATTAGATCAATTTTTATAGTGGCTCTTGTGACAAAATGAAATTGATTTTGGACATGAGAAAGCAGGGGGCACATGTTTTGCTCATGTGAAAAATGATCTATGGGACTTGTGGGCCATAGTGACATGACCATCTGAGAGAAACTTTTGGAATGCAAATGTACCATTAATGCTAGAGCCAAGGTTTAGCAGAGCTAGTCATATAAGATCTTTGGTATTGGTGTTCTTTTCTAACCAAGTACAATGTGTGTATTTAATTTAATTTCCAAGGTAATATAGCTATGGCCTTCCTGAAGGGGACAAGATTGGAATGGTGCATGCTTTTCAGATGGATTTTGTATGACTCCTGTCTGACAATTTCACTGTGTTTTTATTTGGCTTTATGTAAAATTATATCGTGCAAAAGGGTTGGCTTTCCATGCTTTATTAGGAAGTATTGGCTATTTAATGGAAATTTGTGTCTTATTTATACCATTTGGATTTCAGGGTCCTATACCTTTTTCTGAAGAGTATCATTATTTTATAGACTAACTCCAGTTTAGTTTGACATCAAAATGAGCTTTTTTTATTTTGCTTTACAAATGCCTGTCAGTAGATTGATATTTGATGCTTTTCCTTTCCTGAAGGTGCTTGGAAAAAATGGCATTAGTTACAACTGCTGAAGTGTGTGATGCCAACCCGCAAGTAATCATGAGTGGTGAGCTCCGGGCACTCCAGCCACTTTTTCAGATATATGGCCGGCGCCAAATGTTCTCTGGACAGATAGTGACTCTCAAGGTTTTTGAAGACAATGTTTTGATTCGTGAGTTTCTTGAGGAGAAGGGTAATGGCAGAGTTCTAGTTGTAGATGGGGGTGGGAGTTTGAGGTGTGCAATACTGGGTGGCAACCCTGTTGTACAAGCACAAAATAATGGATGGGCAGGAATAGTGGTGAACGGCTGTATTAGGGATGTAGATGAGATCAATGGTTGCGATATTGGTGTGAGGGCTCTGGCTTCTCATCCAATGAAAGCCAACAAGAAAGGAATCGGAGAGAAACATGTGCCTATAACCATTGGGGGAACAAGAATCTCTGATGGGGAATGGCTCTATGCAGACACCGACGGCATATTGATTTCTCGAACAGATTTGGCCGTCTGAATCTGTTTCCTGCGAAATATTGAAATCACAATTAGTCTTTCATGTATGTGCTGCTCCTATGTTTGATATGTAACTTATGTTCCAGACCGCTCCTTTTAAATTTTACACGTTCTGTAATAAGACTATGTTTAATGGAAGTATGTTAATCTGTTTGTTTATCCAGCATTAGCTTCGAGTGTTGTTTCTAGACCTCCGGTGCCAAGATGGACTACTGATCTTGTTGAGAATAATATATTGATCGCCTCATAAAGTGCTTTGTAAACCTATTTTTGTTTCTATTTTCAATACAAGTCTGGCAATTTGATGTTAGGTTACCTTTTCGAAGTTTAAAATTACAACTTCTGTTGTCTTTTGAAAATCAATTTTCTTCACTTAGCTTCCTTTTGCAGGTGTATCAAAGTAGTATATATTTTGTTGGAAGAGATCTTGCTCTCTTCATTTTCGCTGGCAATTTGAATTTGTCGAGCCCTAGATGTTGGGGTGCTCTTGGAGTCACGTACTCTACATAAATTTTTAATGCATTTGTCACAAAAACCACAGCGGAAAGGCTGGGAATAGATTTAGAAACTTATTGGTTTTCCATGCAGCAAGCTTACAATTCTCTCCATCTCCGACAGAAGTTCGTAAAAATTTGATTGAAGCTAGAATGCTCTTCATGTCCAACAAGGTTAATAAAGCTTATGGGTATGCTTCAGGTCATGCTAAACAGTATATAGACAATGATGAAAGAATTGTATATATGATCTGTGAATTCATAAAAATATATATATTCTTGTGCGAAGCAGCTCACTGATTTCCTGTCTCCATCTCTAAAGTTGTATTTATAGTATATAATTAGTTTTATTTTGACAATTTGAAGGGATCATGTGGGTTTGAGAGATGCCTGGTAATTTTTAACTCAGGTTTCTAGTGCTGGATTCAAGAACTAATGCTTGCTAAATCTGGATACAATTTTGTTCATGAGTTTGCTTTTGAACCATCTTCTTTGCTCTGAAGAAAAATTCCATCATCTTTAATAGCATAATTTTGCAGTTCTTTGATTTCGTATTTGAGAAATTTTATATACATTCATTATACCAAATCAGCATGATGATACGGTATATTCTACTAATCACGAGTGAACAAGTGAATTTCACATTTTTAGTAATTTAATATTCTTAAAATAACATTTATTGCTTCTCTCTTCGTTTCAAATTTCTATACATAATTAATTAAACTTTTAATTGCCAATTTATCATATATTTTTTATAAATAAATTAATTAATTAAGACTCAAATGATTTATTTATGAATACTTACAATAATGGTAAATTTTCAGACGTGGAGAGTTTTACTATACCAATAATCATATAGATATACATATAACAAAAACAATAGCACTACACTTACAAAATCTATCTACAAATCTTATTTATGAAAATATTATATGATTAGAATAGTGAATTTAAAATTTTTAAGTCATTAATTAAGGTTGATGATGTGTTATTCACGCAATAATGACATATCAGTTTGCAAATTCGAGTTTATGTAATGAGTTTAAAAGTGTGACACCACTCTAATAAAGTTGTGTTTTTAAATTTAACATTTAAAATAAATGCTTTATGTACAACTATAGCATATTTAGCCTTCTGAAATAGAAAATCTAAGTTATATTTTCCCAATCTTAAAAGTACTGTTTTTTGAATAGCTAAAAACATCTTAAAATCTATCATATAGTATTTTATTGAAATATAATTGTTTGTGCTAAAATTTGGTACCATAAATTACATACAAAATTGGATGAATTTGTTTGTTCTTGCCTACCTTTCTACAATCACTAGAAACAACCTTTGTTAATGTTGCATGTAGGGTTTGCCCTACATGGACCATATAAAGATGAGAAAATGATATCAAATGTTATAAATATGCAAATATAAAGATGGTTCATTAGAAAAGTAATTAGGTGAATAGTGTTAGTGGAAGGGGGTGTGATAGAGAGGATTAGAAAGGTTTGAGACGCAAAAGATTAAACTTAATTAGAAGGACAATAGGAGCAGCGGCCGAATGGTTTAAAAGAGAAGTGGATGGCTTATTTTACTTCGGTTTATAGTCTTCTTTTTACCACTGACCCCCTAAGCTCTAGTTATACTTGCACTTCACCTCCTTTACGCATGCAAATGGTTTGGATAATTGTGTAGAATGACAAACGTAAGGGGTTTAATAAATCAAGAAATTAAAAATTTTGATGGTCTAATCAACCTGTCAAGCCTATAGACTCATAAATATTGTCTCATTAACTCGTTACGGGTTAAAGGGTTAATTGGATAATATTTACGGGCTTATAGACTTCACAGTTTGTTTGACAATCAAAATTTTTAATTTATTGATTATTCACTAAGTCATCCCCTTAAGTTTAATTATTTTTGCAAATCTCCCGGTAATTTTCTGCCATAGCCACTCGTGTGATGAGCTCGTCTACGCATTCTAGCATTGAGCCTGAGCGACTGCATGTGCATTGTGCAGCATAATCCCCTCTTATCACTTTTTTCACCTCTCTACTATCTCACTCTCTTCCGGGCTATTACCTAGTAGCTTTGCACCTCTCATATTAACTCAGAATACACATATATGTCTATATATATATAGAGTATATGCTGCTTTCACTAGTTCTTACTCAGGCACTATGAGCACTACTCGTGTTTGTATCCTCTTTGTTCTTGTTCTCTTCCTTTCATGCGACGCATGTAGTATCCCATGGCTTGTCCTTACTACATGGCTTGTCCAAATGTGGCCCATTGGCACGGGGTAAATACATAGACACCCCCAAGGTTTAGTCTAAGTAACAAATTCACCCCTGTTATTCATAAAGTAACATAAAAACCTCAATTTTGATATTTTAAGTAACATTAAGACCCCCATTTTCATTTGTCAAGACCCCCATATTTTCCAATTCTGAGGGTGTCTATGTTACTTTATGAATAACAAGAATGAGTTTGTTACTTATATTAAACCTTGGGGGTGTCTATTATTTATCCCCATTGGCAACCGTTCAGCTCCAGGTTCGAAATGCCTAACTTATGAGTTGCCAAATCCAAATAAAGCTGAGTTAACCATTCATGGTCTTTGGCCCGGGAATTCCTCTGGAGGAAGACTAACAAAATCCAATCCATTGACAACATACATGGACTTCTGTTTGGTACTCTCCACTCATCACATGTGGAAAATCACAAAATAAGAATATTAAAAGAAAGAAAAGAAGCATCAAATGCCTCCTCCATAGAGTTTCTGTCAAAATTGCTTCATAGAAGTAAAGGAAGCTATTTAAGTTATAGATTGGAGAGACACCAGAAAGCACATATGCCAGAGAGAGTAGAGATCATTACATTTATCACATAACACAGAGCCGAATCTCATTTTATAAAAGTTAATTAATAAAGTAAAGACTACACATTTATATAATTTTAAATGTAATCAGTTGTAATATTATTATTATAAAATTAGCCATTATTGTTGTTATTTTACTTCCTGTTTGATTGTTAATTAAGAAGTCTCATGTCTAGGAGCAAAGCACCTGGTGGAGCCACTTATTCAGTGTAACAATTGCTGAACCTTACTCCTGTGAAGTTTGAATCAACCCTAAACATTTTTATTGTGATTCAAGCTGTCGAAAAAATTCAACTAAAAATTATTCTGAAACCATGTTAAGTAATAACTTAAAGAAAATTAAAAGCTAACAAATGAAGATTAGTAATAGTATTTAAGACCAAATTGCGAGAGAAAATTCACCAACGAAACAAAAAATTTCAGCCCTTTAATTATTCAACTTATCACCATTTAGAACACGAATCTCAAGTAGATAAGATGCAGGATCCACTACACAAATGCAAGCACGAGAGAGAGAGAGCAAGTAAGATCAATTTTGTGAACTGTAAAAATAAATTCCTCACGAGAAAATTGAAAATTGTTAAGGATCTGAGTAGATACATTATGTGAAATTAACAAGTGCCTTGATATTGATATTAAAGCAATAACTATTATAGCAGTAATATTTTGAGAGACATTAATCATTTGAAAATGGATAGCTGAGACCAAATCTGTAACCAATGAAACATGTATTAAGATGGAAAATTTCTCATGACCTGCTGATAAGCCGGCAATGATGAGGATGACGATGATACATTTGCATGATCAACAATGGATATGGAAGCATCATGAAGGTTATCATCCTTTTTCTCTTGCTTTGGTTTGAGGAACCTCGTATCCTTCTCATTCAACTGCTGCCCTGAAAGGAAAGACTTATTTGGACCTATTGGTTTTCTATTACTGTTATTATGTTCAATCCCTGCCAGAGAAAGATTTGCTGATGTGGAGAGAGTCCATGGCAGTGAAATTGGGAAATCAGGAACAGCAGAACCAGGAGCTACATTGCAATTTGGATTTAGTCCAAAAGAGTTATACGAATTTTGTAAGGGTGGAAATTTCATTAGGTAGACAGATGGAGTCCCAAACTTCATCTCATTATCGAAATTCTGAAGAAAACTAGGTCTCATATATTCATTGTTCAATTCTGGTTTTCTTTCAAAATGAGGAGCAATATCTTGAATTTGTGGTCCAGGCTTTGAAGTATAGGTGTTTCTGGGTAGTATTAAAACCGGTTGAGCATCAGCAGAAGCTGGGAGAAAATTACCACCACTTGAATTAACATGACTGCTGTTTCTAGCTGCAGGCACTTCATGATTGTGTTTGCCCTCATAAGTTGTAATAACACATTTTAAATTATTTGAGGCTCTTTCCACATGCTTCCTGACTAAACAACCGGCACTTGTGCACTTGTAATAGCTCCTGTAACAAAGGGACAAGGAGGAATAAATCAACAACCCTGAGTAGTAAGAATTGAAATCCTGAGCTCTATAACTAGCCAAGTTAGAAAACAGAAAATCAGAATTCGAAAAAGCAGCTTTGGAAATCCACACCACTGCAAACAGACAAGCATAATCCAACCAAAGTACAACTTTTAAGCTCATAACAATGATCATCAATCTCTGTATCCTAGGAATCGTCTGTGTTCAGAATTCTGATACGGTCTATAAAATAATCCCAAAACACATAAGAAAGTTCAATACCTAGGGTTTGGATTTCCTTTGACTACTTTCTGTCCATACTTCCTCCAGCGATACCCATCATCAAGTATGTCTACTTCACTCTCTATCTGGACAACAACTCTTGGCTCCCGAACAGCGCTCGATGGCAAATTTGTTTCAAGCAAGCTATTGTCCATCTTCCTGAACCAGAAAATCAATAGATAAGTATATGTTATCAAGGCCTGTGCAAGTAAATGGCACTAAATACATATATAAGTATACCTTCTTTTGGACTGGGATTCATCACCATTGGCTTCATCACCAAGTGATATGCTTCCTAAAGTGCCCCCATCATCATTATCATCATGGCTGGCAACTGTCGATGAAAGCTCTGGAGTTTCTGAAGATTCTAATGCACCAACAGATTTCCCGTCCAGTGATAATGGGTCGGAAAGTTCTGTTACAACAGAAGTTGAGGATGTTCTTTCCAGACCATCAGCCTGCCAATTAGAATCAAGTTTGATATCCTTCAAACCTGCTTCCGTACTTCTCCATACCATCCCATCTTCAACTTTGACACAGGTTTCGCTGCCTTCACTTTTCTCTGACATTTCATTAGATGAAAATGCTGATCCAAGAAATGGTCGACGACTAGGTTGAGGTTTTGGGTGATTATGGCCACCCTTGTAGATAATTTTTGTTATTTGTCCATCATATGAACGCTCTACCTTCTTTTTCACCTGACAATTTGGATGGGTACATTTATAATAGCTCCTAGGATATTCACTACCTTTTACCTGTTTCTGCCCATACTTTCTCCAGTTGTAAACATCTTCTGAGGTACTTGCCACCCCAAGTGGAGGGTTTGTGCCCTTCTGGTCTCCTTCGGGAAGATCATGCATCTCAATATCCTCCCCATGAATTGGTTCTTTCTGTAAGGAGGTTAGGTCACTATCCCTATCTGAACAATGCGGTTGCACATTCCCACAGTAATCATTCTTAATTATGCTGTCTGAGACTTTGCCATCACTAACCAAATCAATTGTATGACTCTTCGTGTTATTCTCTTTTGGAAACTCTGATGGAAATTCAAAATCGATTGGTAGATCCACTGTGAAAAGAGCTTGATAATCCACATCACCTTTCTGAGCAAGATTGGAAGGAGAACAGGCCTAATCAAATACATATTACACATAAAACATACTAATAACTTTGAGACAGACACTGCATTTGGCCAAGCAACATCAAAATTCAGAAACATTTCTTTTAAAGGATATGCTCAGGAACTACAGACAGGTAGGAAGCAATCTACGGTATGCAGTTGTGGCTATGAATTAATGCACTTTAAAGAGTAGTTTTCAGTAGATGTGATTCCTGTGACTGCTTACTTGAATGTCCCTGATTATATGAACAAGATGTGTATCATAGGGGAGAGGATATATATTATTCCATATTCCATGATGCAGAACTTGTTTTGAAGATGAAAAATGCCAAAGCGTGAAAACAAGGAAAGTTCTATCTGTACTTCGGCTGACAAGGAATTTGAGCATTACAAGAAAGACTTGGAACATCCTGTTTAACAGAGGAAATTGACAAACCAACAGCTAGTCAATATATTGCAAGGCCTAAAACCATAATCTCATGCCAACTAAAACTGAACCAGCTTCATACCATATTTGAGTTGTTAGATGCAAAAGAGGCAGTTACCAACAATGTCCAAGATGGAGCAGAAGAGGATGTTTTATTAAGTCAAGAGTTGAACGGGCCGACCCTTAGTATTATAGTGACCAACAACTTTCAAGGACAATGAAGAATGAAAGGTTGAGAAGGAGAGAAAAGAGATTGAAGAGTTCAGCCTTGTTATTCTTGCCCTACAGCAAGTCAAGTTTCTGTACCAGAACAAATTGTTGATTTCACTAAACCCAAAAAGTCATGTAACGCAAGTGATAACAGCCGCTCATTCTCAGACACATCCAACTACAAAGGGAAAATAACATTAATGGTGACTTATTCATTAGTACCAAGGATGTAATTCACAAAATCAAGTGATTTATTGCTGTGAAACTTCAAAAGGTCAAGTTCCTCTCCAGCAGGAGGAGAATGAAGCAGACAAGAAGAAGTTCAAGGAAAAGCAAAAGATAAAATAAACAAAGAAGTCTCCTCTAAATTTTGAATAAATGGCCATATAGAATCCTACATAGTATTGCCGATTGTATTTCTTATATTTATGTCCATTTCCCCTACTAAATAACATGGTTTATTTTAATTTAGTTTTCTTTAGTTTTTGTTCTCAAGATTTTTCTGGTAATTCATTGTTGCTTTGTGTGGCCTGGCTGCGGTCTTTTAGTCTTTCATCAAGTCCACTTCGCTTGGAGTTTCTTAAGGTCAAAGTAGTAGTTGGAGTAGGATTTTTAAGAGTTGAGATAGTATGTGCGTGCAAGCCAAAATCAACAGCTCAATTTTACAATTTTCTCAACAGCTTTAGAGAATTGTATGACGCAATCCCAAGTTGTCATGCCAAGGGCCAATTACGTTTAAAGCCAAAGAAATTCTACCTCTAACAGCTAGAATCTTTTATAGTCATATGTGATAATTGTTAAGAGTGGCGTATATGCGTGACTCAGCATGTATAAGTCATGTTAAAGTTTCCCAATCTGACATCCCGTCTACAAAATTTATAACAGAGGGCCAATCACATAAACTAAAAAATTTAGGACTACCTGATCCCCTGAACTAGAAAAGTCAGGCAGAGAATCTGGAACCCCATGAGCGTTGAATCTGAATAAAGAACCTGCATTACCACCCTTCTGATTTATATTTGGCAACGAACTTTCCTGATTGAGAGGTGGCAATGGAAAAGTTCCAGTAGTGGGAGATAGCTGTGCCAAACAACATAAGCAATTAAACAAAAACATAACTAGACTAAAGGGATTTTCTCTAGAAAATTACATGGTAAGGTTTAGCACGATGACAGGAACAACCTAAATTAATGCATCTGCATCAGCAAAGTGAAAAGATTAACAAACTGAATTCCCAGGTGACATAAGATGAGAAATGTCCTCATCTGCTTCTGTGCCAATTGACTTCTGGAATATTTATTTCTTGTGATGCTTGAGTATGGTTATAATGTGTTCATCAGTACCTAGTGAAGAGCTAATCTAAACTTGGAATCTCAGTGAGCTAATAAAATTACAAGATTAGAACTGTTTTCAATTGTTAAGGATTTGAAACAGGTAAACCCAAAAGCGTTCAACTTGAAAAGCATTTCAGGAAATCATTGCAAAAACGATTTGCAATCAAATAAAAGTTACCAAGAAAATAAACAGAAAATGACTACACAGAGAAGGAACATCTACAGTGATTCTCAACTCAACCGAGAAATCACTTCTTTCACGCAACGTTACCGGTCCTTAAACGGGTAACACAATATAACTACACAGAGAAGGATCGTGTTACAGTACCAGCATTGCATTACGAAACTCAAAGAATCAAAAAAATCACCTGAGAATTGGGCAACATGACAGGTGAATCAAGCAACGCGGTGGGGCTAATCCCAGGTGGAATGGTGACGCAGGGTGCGGTGCACATGCTGATCCTCTCCGCCTTGAATCCACATTTGGCTGCCCTTCTCTCGGCAATGCTGATGATAGTTTTAGCATCATTTGTGGTCGAGGGCACGTGGCTTTCATCGCCATTCTTGGCATCATCATCAGTACTTCCAACTTGAGGTGGCTCGCCCATGGCTTCTGCATGCGCGAAAATGGGGTGGTAGGTTGACGAAAAGGGTTTAAAGGAGTTTCAGGTCCCGTGAAAGTGGAGCCGAAACTGAGAAGAGAAAGAGTGAGAGATTCAAAGAGTTTTTGTTTCCTCGTTTGTTTGATTGTTTCTTCTTCAGAGAGAATTTCGAACACAACAACTCAACAGAAGAGAGAGCTTATTTCTCATTATAGAGAATTGTGCGTACCTTTTGACCTGTGGGTCCCAACTTTGTACTTTCAAAATCCACAATAACAACACTTTACTTTCTTGTACTTGCTACTTATTCTCTTTTGGGTTTTTTCATTGACACCCCTAATTTTATCAAAGAACTAATTTTCCAAACTACTTCACACCCTCCATTTATCAATTGAGCCCCTCAAGTTTGATAAATTATAATAAACCATTGTATGTTTCAAAAACTATTATATGAAGAGTTTTGTTTTATCAATCTTCCAGAAAAATCATATATTTGTTGATTTTAACTGATATCGATTAATAATTTGAGGTTATCCGATGGATTTTGAAACATTCAAGAGTTTATTATACTTTCTTGAACCTAAGTGGTTCAGATTGAAATTATTCAATACTACCGGTTTAATTATCAAACTGTTACCAAATCTCAGGGGTGTCATATCCCCTTTTATTTTTCTCTATCCGAAAAAAACCATCAATTTATTTTATGTCAAAATGTATATAATTTTAAAATATATATATTAAATATCTATTTATTCATTCGTGATTAAATTTTCCATTTATATAATATATAAATTATTGAATAATTAGAAACGGAAAGAAGGGAAAAATCAGTTAGATTTAACAAGAAAAAGAAATTAATATTGAAATTATAACACGTAGAGGAGGAAAGATCACGTGTTACTTTTTGGCGAAACAAACTATCGAACGTGCCATTTTGGTTACGTGTTAGTTAACGAGTAGTTAAGATCTAAATAACCTTCTTTCAAGATTTGTGCTCAACCAAATGATCAAGCCAAATCCTACGCTGAGACAGGAACAGAATCGTTACGCAAATTCTTTTTACCTACGGTTACACCCCTACAATTCGTTACTATTAATTTTATATAAAATTACTTCCATTCCAACGAATGTGATTAGGAGGGTTTTGATACAACAATTTGAGTGCTAAGAAACCATCTTTTGGTACGTACACAATACGATCACAAAATATATATTATAAATAATATATAAAAATTTAGGTTATTATATCTTAAATTTTTTGGTTGCAAGAATAACAACTTTTTTATTTTTATTTTTTTTCATAATTATTAGATTATAATTAGTCAATGGTTGATAAAAATATAAAAAATTAAATTACAATCATATAAATATATATTTCACATATTAAAATATAAAAACATTTAAATACAAACTATTCAGGAAAAGAGACCACTTAAAAAATGATCATATGTTAAAAAAATTTAAAAGTTATTACCACAATCTAAAATATAAAGAGATCGTTCTAAGATTCAACAAATTGAGAAAATATAAATAACTCGAAAGTCTAGAAAGATCTATCAAGTTATCAAACGTTAGTGACCGATATATGATAAAACAACATATGTTGCCCGACTTGATCATAACATCAAACTTTTTTAGAAACACCTCCTCTAATTTGTATCATTGTTATAATAACTTCTTTTAAAAGTGATGTACTCATTTGTTACATTATGATGCGATTTGACTATTAGGAATGTAAAAGCATACACTTGAACTAAGTTTGTTATTGATCTTTACCGACAAATGAGCTCTTGGATTGAACTACTCTCGGTATGACTAGAACCTCAATCTGAAATATGAGTGATGAATGAGAAAAATTCAGCCTGCCATCATGATATTTATAATAGTAAATTTCTTTAAATCTAGACTAGGAAATGGGGGATCTCGGATTCAATAAGTTTACTTCCATGGCACAGATACAAAGAGTCCGATTACAATAAAAACTAACAAAATCAGGCCTTAGTCAATTTCAATTATGTATAATCCTGAAAAATTTATGAAATTTTTCAATACTAGAAAACTCGATTGTCTAACGGTTTCTAGTTAAATATTTTAAAATATATTGCTATTTTAGAGTGTTCATCCTAAGCTTTCTTTAACATAAGTGAGGTCCATAACAAAGCTTGACATTGTATCTGACCAAATGTATCATTTCTCAAAATAACAAGTTATTTTGTGTTCAGAACAGAAACAAAAAATAAACCACCAAGCATGACTCCAGGTTCTCATTGTGAACTATATTATTCAAAGCCAGTCATCAAAGCTCAAAATGGAAATAAACATTTTCCAGAATTAGGCAGATGCGGTATCTACTACTACATAAGTTTCGATTATCATTAGTCTTATTATAATTTTAAAACCTATAAATCCATCCACCTTCATCTCGTTCACCGAATTCTAAACTAGGGGCTACACCCACACCCTAATAGCTCGGTAGCCAGAAACATATATATGTCCCAAGTAGATGACTACAAGGGTATTTGAAAGATAAGTTTTAATTCTGAAATCATAGAATTCTAGAAAATCACTCAACTAGAAAACCCCAATTCACATGACAACAACATGGATGGTATACATTATTCCAACCTGAATACAGAAACTAGTAAACACAAAAACCAAAATCGACAAAGTTTATGTAAAGGCCAATCATTACCAATCCATGTAACCAACTGAATAAAACTCAAGAACTATGTCAACCAACAGGATATGATAAATTGATGCATCCCACAGTGCTTCAAAATATCAAGAACTATAACATCATCATAAACCTTCAATTCGCTAACAAGTCATGCAACAAAAACCTAAAGAGCTACACAAGACCATGAATCCTACTTAAAATAACTCAACTGAATCATTATACATAATAGCGGATCTGTATATACTGAAACAAATTTTGGAAATAGAAAGACAAAATACTTCAAATAACCACTTAGTGTGAATTATATGGAACAGAGTGGGGCGGAAAATTGATATTCGCTAACCTAAAATATAGACTTCCGTTGTTTCATGGCCTTATAGGTAACAACTCAGTGAGTTAAGGCTTCATTAAGGTTGGAGATCTAGTCGAAATTGATACGGTTAGGAAGACAAGGACCTACTTAAGCATCAGAGCTTTCAACTTGATGTAAATCATAATCCACATATTTCATGCAAGACAAAGGCCTAAGAAAGCATGATGAAAGCTAGAGTATCATTTACATGAATTTGATTGGGGGTGATCATAAAGACAAGAACATACTTAAGCATGAGATTTCGCCTTTGCCTCGATGTAAATTGTAATCCACAAAACTCAAACAAAGATGGAAACTTGCCAAAAAAAAATCCCAAATCAATACAAAAACAAAACAACAAAAGCATTTTTAGTGATGGTTGCAACCGCATCATGTGTGTCTCCACACACCAAGATACTTCTTTTCCTTTTTTTTTTTTTTAAATGAAGCTTTTGAAGTTTGTAAATTGAGCTTGCAAGTGTGATCATCAAAGTAAACAAAACAAACTGCTCAGCTCAAAACATCATTAACACAACAAGAACTAAAAGCCAAGCACATGGCAGTTAAAAAACATGCATTGAACACTTCTAACTCAACCCAACAAACAGAGTCTTGTACATAGCAAGATTACCATAACAACCCACCATCACCACCATCATAATCGTCATGGTAAAATAATATACATCCATTCATAGATTGATTCAGTCACCAGTAGAAACCCATCAACAACAAGAAGAAATCTAAACCACCCATATAGAAATTTTCGTTCTTTTTTCACTTCTTGAGGCTACCTCTAACGCCAGGCTTGGGCTTGGAAGAATCGGCCACATGGGTGGAGGTATGGAGATTAGCGAGCTTCTCTTCTTCAAAGGGGATCTTGGGGTGACGAGCGTCGTGGTGAATCTGCATAGACTTGATGTCAGGCGCGGTGATCTTGCAGTGGGGGCATTCGTACTTGGCGTGTCCTCCCTTCTCATGGCCGGAGCGATCTGCGAGGCCAGCCTTGCCTCCGCCCCTGTTGGTGGTGGCGGCGTCGACCTTCATGGCAATCTCCTTGGCCGTGTGCTTCTTGGGCTTGGCCTTGCCGGTCATGATGATGACGATGTTGAGGGTTTTGATCGGCCGGCTGTGATTGGGTTGTAAAGAAGAGAAAGTGGGAAGGAAACCCTATGGGCTGCCGCTGCTGCGATGATGGGGAGGATTGATTGATTCTCGGCCTTTTTCATTTGTTGGGTTACATATATATATAGCAGCACTTAATCCTTATCTGTCTGCATTGCTAGGTTTGTCTTTTTTAGGAATTTCTTACTCAATTAATGATATCAAAAAAATTTATTTTTTTTCCTTTTTTAATCGAAGCTAAAATAGTCCATTTCTAAAATAAAAATAATTAAATATATTTAATTATGATTATGGTTCGATAGTGTTAGGGGATCAACAATAATCTCAAAACATAACTCAATCAATTATTTATTTAAAAAATAAAAAATATATTAAATAAACAATAATATTATCATTCGATATAAGTTTTTAGTGTCACAATGCATCTTATGAGTTTGCTTTAATACTATTGTTTTACTTGCTTTAAATTATATTTTATTATTTTTAATCAAATAGAAAAAATATATTCATAATTTATTTAAATATTTATTGTTGAGAGTTAGAGGTTTCAAGGTTAACTAATCCAATACCTCTTTTAACTCCCCAATTTCTCGCTAAAAACAATAAAACTGAAACGACGCCGTTTTTTAGCTGCTCCTCTATCCTCTCACCCTACCCGATCAATTGGGCGAATGTCACACACTCTTCCTTCACCAAAGTCACGCTCACATTTAAGATCCCGTTAGTTTTATTTAATTACTATTTTACCCCTATGTAACAGTTATAATAAATAAAATAACTCTAACTCTTAGAAATTTATTCTACAAACTCATACGAAATAAAATAATTGAATGAATAAATTTTAAAAATTAACGTCGTTAATTAAATTGGGGTAGGTGAACAATGGACATTAGGCAATATAGATATTGATATATATAGTGTGTGGTTAATACGTCAACTACCTATTAAGTATCCAAAGATCGCGAACGAAACTTGCTTTCAATAAGTAGAATGTATTAGTTAATACGTTAACTATTTTACCTAATATAAAAATGCTCAACAATTTGTCAACCATGTCAAAAGACGTAAAATACATATTTACATGGAAAAGATTTAAGAATATTTTTATCCAAATAACTTAAACATAGTAAGTCAATCAAAAAGTAATTTGTCAAACATCTCATTTCTCTATCACCTCTTTTCTATTTCACCCCCTCTATATTTATTCTTAACCTTATTGCCCCCAATACTAAAACCCCCAATACTTGATTATATTACTTTTACCTCCCACTATTCTGTCGGAAGTCCCATCAAGAATCAAAAAGTTTTGTTAAAATTTTACTGGAAAATTCCCAACCCAAAGCACTCAGCAGAGTCTTTCTTTGAATGGGGAAGAAGACCGAAAACTCCGAATCTCACGCCTTGGAAAGGAAATACGGCGTGCCGTTTTACGGAGCCGCCTGGGTTCCCTACAATCACGTCAGATCCAAGCTCAAGCCAGACGGAAATGGATCCAAGGAATCGGAGGAGACCACCGCCCCTCTCTACTACGTCGTTTTGGCAGGAGGCGGTGGCGAAGGCCGTAGCGGCATTCCAAACGCCGTCGTTTTATGTCACTTCGACTTTGCCTCTAAGTCCCTCTCCGATCAACCTGTAAGTGTAATTAATTGGTTAGAATTCAGAAGACGAAAAGCGCTTTTGGAGACTTTGAAATCAAATCCCGAACCCGCCCTAATTGTTTGTTGCTTGCTTTATAGCTTATCAGCTGTGCGTACTACTGTAGCCTCTCGATCAAATCTGTATTATTTTCCTCTGTTTCAGGTGGCTAAGCTAAAAACTGATTCGGATTTACCTTATCGAATGGCGGTTCATCCACGTGGAGATGGCATTATTTGTGCATTGCAAAATAGTTGCAGGTTTTCTATATATATATTTTTTTCTTAACTTTGTTTTTTGCTTTCATTATTTGACTAAAAAAAGAAAGATCTTAAGTCCAGAGTAAAGGATAAGTACTGAGGATTACAGTTCTGATTTACCGAGTAATCGCAGTTTTAGTTTGAAACAGCTCTTTCAATTGCCATCGACGAACAATTGTCTTGCTCTTATGTTATTTTCTTAGTAGATTAAAGCATTGAGTGAAGTGATTTTATAATTATGCTTTGCTTATGCAGATTGTTTGAATGGGATGAAGAAACGAGTGAAGAAGTCCATAAACTGGGTGTAAAAGTGTCAGAGAAAGTGCTCAGTGAGTTGGAAAATATTGGACAGCAGTTAGCACTAGCCTTCGACTCTGAGGGTTCTAAACTTGCTGCTGGCTGTGAGGTAGAGATACTGCCCTGTCTCTTTTAAAATGCATACGCTGCATGAACTTAGGGTCTTTTTTTTATATATATTTTTTAATGTTGTTTGCTACATTTTTCCCTTTTTCTATTCCATAGGGTAGGTAAGCACACAAGAGCCTTGAAATATATCTACGCTAAATTTGTATTATTCTTCTTTCTAGCCTTTTTTTTCTTTTTTCAACTTGCAAGAGGTGAACTATTGCTAGAAGCTGTTTCAGTTGATGGTTTATTTTGGGCAAGGTATGCTCCATTACTCCATCTTCCAGGGATCTGAACCCAGTACCCACCCATTAATTGGAACACCATATATCCTGTACCTGGATTAATATTCCTTAAATGTATTCTATAGTCTTGGCTTTTAACCTGAAATAGAATGCTATATTATGCTCAGATTTTCGTGCTGTGCAGGACGGCAATATAAGGGTTTTAAAGTGGCCTAGCTTGGAAATTGCTCTCAATGAGTCTCAAGCTCATACTTCTGTGAAGGATTTATCTTTCAGGTTTGCAGTAGTAGTTGTGATTAATTAGAGAGTTGATACCTGAACCTGCAAGCTTGATGCAGTCATCATTATTTTTTAATCTAGTTCCGCTCATAGTCTGGCATGGTTGTATTGCAGCCCTGATGGAAAGTTTCTTGTCTCCTTGGGGAATCGAGGCCCTGGTAGGGTTTGGGATTTAACTTCAGCATCTGTTGTAGCTCCATTGCCAAAGGAAAACGTAAGCAATGAGGCATAAATTTATAAATTTATTGAATGAACCATTCATTTTTAAAATTTTGGTGGATGAACTCAATCTTGTCTCACAAGCTAATACAGCTACTCCATTTCAAGGAGGTTAAATTGGATTTTTGCTTATCTGTGGTGCTATTGTTGTTAACCATATTTTTTTGGAAACAGAACAAGAAAAAAGCAGATCATACTATTAATAATTGCTGCTGTATAAATGGTTGAGTGAAGGAGTTATCCAGATCATGATCTTATGTGAATGAGTTCCTTTTTGAGAGGATCTTCAAGCCTTATAATTTTTTATTATTATTTAGTTGCAGTTTACTGGAGTTGATGCTCTCTCACATAGACCCTAATAACGAAGTCTATTTTTATCCATCCAGGATGAGATTTTTGCCTTCTGTAGATTCTCTCCAATTAGGGATGACAATTATGTTCTATATATTGCTGCAATAACAGGTAAAATTTTCAGTAGGTGAAAGCCGTCATCCCTTTTTCATGCTAGAAATGTCTGTGCTCTTCACTATATTATGAACTGTACGTCATGAACGTTGTTTGTCCACAGACAAAGGTGCAAGTATAGTGACATGGAATACAACCTCGTGGAAGAGAATGCGCTCAAAGCAAGTAGTCCGTGATCCCGTTTCTTCCTTCAATATTTCTGCTGATGGCAAGCTCCTTGCAATGTAAAAACCTGTTGAGTTTTGTTAGCTCTAATGCTTGACTCATTTTTGTGTGTGCTATCATGATAACTTTTTATCTTCTTTTCCTTGTGATTGGTTGACGTGCAGAGGGACTGCTCAAGGGGATGTTTCGATTATAAATTCAAGAAATATGCAGGTTCAAACATTTGTTAAGAAAGCACACCTCGGCATAGTGACAGCTTTGACATTCTCTGAAGATTCAAGGTTGTAATATGATCATGCTGGAGACCTCTTTTAAAGAACATTTAAGTTGCAATATTTTGCCTGAATATGAAACTGATGGGAAGAATGTGATGTTTGAATACAGGGCTTTGGTTTCTGCATCTATGGACTCAAGTGCAAGGGTGACATTAATTGAGGACAAGAAGAAAAGCGGTATGTCCCTCTTTGATCTTTCAATATGATGATTTTAACTTCTGCTTTGTTGCATCACCTTTAGCGTCGAAAGCCAATATGTTATTTCATTTTAATTTAGTTTAGAGTAACTCATCTGGAATGTGAAAGAGAAATTCATATTTTTTTTGTTAATCTTTTTGACAGGACTGAACTTGTGGATCATCATATTGTTTATATTACTAGCAGTTGCCCTCTACTTCGTGAAGGATAAAAGAATCATTCCTTAGCTTGCTACTTCTGTCTCTTAAACGTGAAAAGTTTACTTAGTATGATTCAAAAGCGTTTGAAACTGGAAATGTCACCTCGGAGCTAAACTGCAGACTAAACGTCGGAAAATGCATTGTTGCTGAAAAGTTTACCTGCTGTGAAGTCAAAAGTTGTTTCCCTAGAATTAGGAGATAGTAGTTGATTGGGGTTGAATTTTATACTGAGAGAATCCTTCATCTCATTCCATCTGGAATTTTGAGGCAAAACATCAAAATTTTAAACGTCTCAGCTTCCAATATCCTTGTGGAATATCTTTGTAAATTGGTGAGTTAAATATTCTGGTGGGTTAAATAAGATCATCAATTATCATTAACAATCAGTTTTTGATGTTCAATTATGTCTTCTGTGGGAGAAGCCTAGCCGCTTTGTGAGGATTCGGAAGATGAACCACTGCACTGGTTTGGTTATTTCACAGTATTTCAACTAGAAATTAGAAATGGAAAAATGTTCCCAACCATCAAAATGTCCAGTGCAGGAAAGCTGTAACCCTTATTAATATCTTAATTAGTCAAAAAATTATTCAGCCTTCAACTGTATTTACGCGTTCACTATTAGTTTTCTGAAAATGGTGGGTATCGTCAACACGCTCGTTTGTGTGTTGAACAACTTGATTTATAGCAGCAATGCTTTTTTTTATAAGTTGATATTTGTGAATTTTTTTTTCCTTACCAATAAGTGCTTGAAGAATTAGAGAAATAAAATTATATAATAGGATTTGTAGAATACTTCTCATAGAAAATTATAAGAGAAAATGGTTTTCAATTTGGATAAGATTAATACGTGGGTAGATTTTACTTTTGACCAACGTTATGGTCAAAATATAATTTTTTTTTAGTTACATTTAGTTGACCATTACTCTCTCAAATTATCTAAACGAAGTTGATGATCACTCATTCAAATAATTCAAAATTACATGCATTAAATAACTTGATACTATTACATAAGATTGTTAATATAATCCAAATTTTTAGGTTTCGTCTTATGTTTTCAGAAAATATTTTTTTTATTTTACATATTTTTCAGTACATTTTAAATTTAAATATCATTTTCAGAATTCATTATCAAACACATTTTTTAAATAAATATTAATCTCAAAACTCATAATTCATTTTTATTTATATATAAATACATTTTCTTTTTATTTTTCTGAAAGTTTCGATACGCCGGTACTGTAACAAGACCCCATAATTTATTTATTCAAGTAATATAAGCCACAAAAATATCAAATACAAAAGGGAAGACAAAGTCCTGTAACTTCCATCTTTTCATTTATGGAATAAACCAAACTACAGAAAGAATATGTGAATTTGAACAATGATATAATGGAAAATTGACAGGAAAAGACAACGATATAGTTGGTCTCTTCACGGAGGCGGTAATATAAGCAACTCAGAAATCTAAAACCAAGTAATGAAAGCTGTGGTCAAAAGCAATATGTAACAGAGATGATGTGTGTAATGAAACCGAAAAATATTTGGTCATTTTAAAAGCTGCTCTGCTTTTCCTGCTAATAATATGGCTGCTGTCATTATATTGAAGTGACCTGGGGCTTCTGTAGATTTTCTTCTCTGTAAAGCAACCGCCTCTTCTTCGAACCATACCCTTGATACTGGTAGATAAGGCTGCGAAGACACTGCCTCAGGCACGCGATGTCAAATGTCTCCATAAACCTTAGATCAGTGGTCCTGGATTTCACACCGGCAAAGCACTGGTACTCCTCAAACACAGAAGACAAACACCAATTCTGCAGTTTCCTCAAGCAACCAACAAGACAACCCGTCCGATGCTGGAGTAAAGAAGAAAGATATAACATGAGAATTGCCTCTATAAACATCAGAGTTAGACTGTCCAAAGAAATGAGAGTTCATTACAATGATGCTTATCAGCTGAACCCAAAGGAGACCCCCCTAAGATATCCATATTTAGGCCAAATTATGATTCGGACCCATTTTAAAATAATGTAATTCCAACAAATGGACTTGTTTCTCCATTATGTTGGGACCTGATAAGCTTTGAAAATATGTAAAAGAGACCACGTTCGTAGAATTATCTATACACCAGTCATCATGACACCAAGATTGCAGAGAGAAAATCACCCAAGCAAAAGAAGTTCATCTGAACAAACAGCTAATCTCCTTTGCTTGTATATATTTAGGGGCCAAATTAGCTATCGATTATAATACATCTTTCAGTAGAGTCCATAATGACCAAAGATATGCAAGTTTATTCATTAGATAGGCTAAGTTCAAATGCATCACACATAAGCCCAAAAGCTAAAGACTCATAATACTGATAATACCATAAAGAAGGCATGGCAGGCACTAGCTGACATACCTTTCCACGTTTGCAATGTATTAGAACCGGATGATTTCTCACATCTGGAAAGCCAACAATAAACATGAATAAGTCAATGTTTAAATATATAATATTCAAAGAAGGCAGAGTATTATAGCCTAAAGTCAAATAAAAGATTTTATGTTCATAATTTTATACCAATTAAGATTTTCAGAGCCTCCACGATAGTATCCCTGGGAACAGATACAGGGGGCTCCTGCAGATGCGTATGGCCATCTCAAGAACATCAGCAAGACAAAAAATAAGGACAGACACAGACCACATATACCATATAAGGTTCTACGCTATAATTCTGAGAGATTGCCACCAATTATACTCAGCAAATAAATTTTCAACGACATATACAACGCCTCATGCATCAGTCTAACAAGTAAAAAGCATGAAATAAACAACAAAAATCTTAGACCATGTTTGTTCAGCTGTTTGGTACATGTCAGCATTGTTGACTAGATGGGCCAGACAAATTTCATCCCGGGACGAAATTAGGTTTATTATAATTCAATTCTATCACAATCAATAATTCAATTAAATCCACATGAATTTTTCTTCCAATTTTTTTTTTTTTTTTTAAATCCCTGTTTCTTGTAAACATAACTAGGTGAGAATTGTTAGAAAAAAAGACAATTAACTCAATTTATAAAAAATAAATAAATAAAATTTCCCCCATCTGAGGGTAAGGCATCTTACAGGGGAATCCTTATTACAAGGACACGGTATCGATATCTCCCAGTACGGTAAAAATATTCCAAATTGAAGAACAAGAACAGAAACAAAAGGAGAGCCTGAGAGGTGCAGAGACGGTACCGTTTTGCCCTCGATTCCAAACTGGAAGAGGCGAATATTCTGAGCTTGAAGAAACTTCAGATTCTCTTCTGGGTAAGGCTCCGGACACAAGTATCTGCGCTCACAAATCAATCACCATCCAATCAACCAATTAATTATCGGAAAATAATAAATCAAAATAAATAGATAATGAAAACAACAGAACAGAACAAATTAATCAATTTTTTTCTTTTATTTATATGTAATTTCGTAAAGTTACACGCAAAGTAATAAAGATTTTCTCTTCTCTTCATAATGAACGTCACATTACGAACAAATCACCATTTTGTTAAAAATAAAAAATAAAACAAAAATAAAGAAAAAACACACAGAGAGAGAGAGAGAGAGAGAAGAGCTTACATGATGGATCGGAGATTTAGGGTTTTAACAAAACCAAAATTATCGGGTTGAGGGAAACCAGATCGGAAAATGCCATCTTCAACCATAGAGAAGTTGGTCGGCGGGACCAAAACATCGTCTTCGTCGTCGTTGCTATTGATATTCCTGTCGAGATTGTTGTTGTTCTCGGAGTCTCCTCCACTTCCTTCCACGATCAAACACATGGTATACGTATTACGTATCCGTATCCGTATCAGCACTCGTCAATTCCTCTCCCGTCTCTAGGCGGCGAGCACGCACTCAGTCGTCGTTCTCCTTCGACGTCTAATAAGAAGACAAAAGAGAAGAGAAGAGGTGGGTGGGGAGTTTGGGAGAGGGAGGCAGAGGCAGAGTAGCAGTTGTTGTTCTGTTAGGATTCTGATTCTGGTGGGGTCCGAATGAATCCCAAACTGAAAATGAAAACAAATTTGGATTGGATTCGTTTGGGTTGGAAGAGAGAGATCGAATTAATTGGGGGGCTTCTTTCTTTCTTTCATTTCATTACAAGCTAGTAAGCGTTCGCATTTATAGGATAGACAGGGGGATAGCCCTGCCCTGTTCTGCTCCTCTTCTACTTTTGGATAATTTTATTTACTCTTTTTTTATTTTATTTATTTTTCTCTACGCGGGACCCCACTTTATTCCACTTCTTCTCCCTCTATTACCCCTAAATTGGCTGTATCGTATAAGAAGTCAAAAATAAATAATATTTATTACAAAAATCAAAAATTAAAAAAATTGAAAATAATAATTATTTTTAAAAAAATAAATATTATTAATTATTACTTGTTAAATAGATAATTTTACAGGTATTTTTTGTTGTAGAGTTGAATTTGATGGCAAAAATAGCTGTTGAGTTGTCAATTATAAATAATTATGATATTTAAATTGATTAACTATAAATATATCATAGATATTTAAATAAATGAAATAATAAAATAATCCAAATCAAATAGTTGTGCATATTATTATTGAAACAAAGATGAGGGGACTGTGCTGCCATATGTGACAGGAATGTTTACATAATTACCCTGTTTACGTGCCCAACGTAACTTCAAAAATTTAATCGTTTCACCAAAAATATTGACGTTCATTAGTTTGTAAATTTATTTGTAATATTTTAAACTTCATATTACATGTTAATCTATAATATTTAATTAAAGGTTATTTTAGAATAATTATATGTATAAAAATCAACTCCAACAAATAACCTAAATGATAAAGATCTTGAACTCGAGAGATTTATTTTTATAAATATATATTTTTTTGGATTATATTCTACCGTAAAAACCAATAAATTATCCTAATTAGAGCGGAAAAGATTTGTCGGAGACTATATTATTATAATTATACCACAAATTATAAAAAATTTATGAGAACACATAAGACAAGATCTGTGTGACGGAGCAACAAGTAAAATCATTTATTTTTTATTGGTTAATTATTGACGGGTGTGCGTGTGGGCGGCTGAAAAGTGGAAAGGAAAGAGATGGGAAGGAATTGAGTAGCATGTTTTGGACTAGGAATCCCAACTTGGGATTAAAAGTTAAAATAAAATTCAATCAAATGAAAGACCATTTATTTTTAATTATTGAATTAGTCAAAAAATAATAATCCGAGTTTCCTTCAAATTCAAACTCGACGTAGACTGCTTTTTGTTTTCTCGGTTTTCGAGTGGGGAACGTCCTTTGAATCCTTTTGATTTTGATTTTGAAACGTGTTGCTTTCGGTGTCACCTTTTCATGTGGAAAGGAATCGGAGTAGCACGTCAAAGTTGAATTCTGCTACATTTCCACCGCATCCAATCAAAAATTGTTGTATGTTTTTTAAATTAACTCATACAAAAGTATATAATTTTAAGTCATTTTTAATTAATTCGATGATTTTAGGAAGCTTATAATTTAGCAATTATATCTTATTTATGATATGAATATTTATCACAAACTTAAGTTAAACCTATATTTACAAGTTTAAACTTTTAGAAGAGTGACAGACTTAATAAAATATCAAAATTATAATAACCTGTCAATCTAAATTTAAATTCCTTCCGTGTTTAAGACATCCGTCACATTTTTAAACTAAAATATATTTCAAACTTGAAAATCAAAAGAATGTTACGATTAGTGAAATGGTCATTTTCATTATTTTCGTATACCAATTCACGTGGTCAAGTCATCCAACACCAGATTCACATGAATTGATAGGAGTATTTGACATGTTCTAGAAGCACAACATGATCCATTTGGCATTTATTAAACAATAACTATTAAAGAAAAGTCATTTTAGTATATAAAAAAAATCTTTTAGTAATTTGAAAAGTTTATTACTATTATTTTATTATTATTGATAATAAATATATACATGCAAGTTCCTTAAATGAAAAAAGTCGTTATTTAGTTATGAATATCAATAATAGAATAGATATTCCTTAGTAAATTTAACTCAAAATACCCATTAAAAAGCAATCAATCAATTTGTTTCATCCCATATTGAATCAAAGAATTTTGAAATGGAGGAAAATAGTTTTATATTTATTATATAATTTTTAGCCGCATTAATATAAATGGTTTAACATTTTTTAAATAAAAACTAGAAATATATTTTAAAAGGTGGTTATTTTTAGAAGCATTTTTATGGAGAAAGTGCTTTAATAATGAATTAAATGCTCTATAATAATATATATTTTCATTATTAAAATGATTGACTTCTTTTCAAAATTATATTTTTTATTATAAAACTTATTAAATATAGTAAAATACTTATTAAAACATAATTTTTAACGTAAATTAATTATTTTAATGATTAGATTTATATTTTTTGATATCTTAACATGTATCTTAAGGACATGTTGAAGCCTACCTATTTTTGTGTGAACCTTGACGAAACAAAAAATTATATTAAAATTAAAACAAACTTTTACAGAGAGGGGAACATAGAAAGCATTACCCCCATGAAAAGCATAAAAATAAAGAACTTACTAGCAAAAACATATTTATTCAGCATAGTCTAATATTGTAGATTGAACACAAAAATTCATTTTTCTATTTAAAAAAGCTTATCAAATTAAAGAACAATCTGAAAACATATTTTCAACGCAAACTTAAGAGGATTAATATACATTGTTATGATATTAATATTATGTACTTAACCAACCCTGCATGCTCGAAATCAAAACAATACTTCATATCCTCTCTTAACACACTATTATTATTATTTTTTAATATTGATACATACCAACTAATATGTTTTATGTTTGATATCACATCATTGAATTAATTAATGTAATTAATTTTTTAAAATTTTATTATTTTATAATTATATTTTTGTTTGATGAGACAATCTTGGCAGCGACAGTGGGTAGCTCAGTGCAGAGTACATGAATTTAAAAACAGCAGGCATGCGCATGGGCGGCCGCACACCGTATGAAAGAGTCAAGCTTGGTAAACATATTTTCTTATCATTTTCAGCCACTGGACTACTATGAAATCTTGAAACGTCGTAGCCTCCTTTGTGTTCATTATTTTATGTTTGTCTGCTACTTTTTACATTTCTCTGGGATCAGCTATTTTATTGGTCAATAAATCCACCAATAAATTTATAAAGAATGATTTGCTTTTGGGAAATGATTTTTATTGTATACAAATGCAATCCGTTTCATAATCGAGGGCCAATTACAAAGCCCTTTCCATAAGGGTTCCACTAACCAAACCTCTTGCACGAGGCCTGGCTATTTCAGCTGCATTGGTGATGCCGAAAGAGTTGCTTCCACTATAAATATTTTTGTGAGCATCTTTCATACAACGGCTGTACATGCAACCGATCAATCAGATTTATTATTGGAATAGAGCAGGAGCTTGATCATGAAACTGAAATTCTATATAAGGTTTTGCCAGTATTGGACAATAATTAAAACTAGGAGAAAGACTAATTGAACATTTGTTGATTAAACTTT